>JAGFPH010000417.1:520176-539558 GCA_018207615.1 Philaenus spumarius | reverse complement strand
CAAGCGTTTGAATTATGATACATTAAGGAAAAGTAATATTTTAAACTGGTCAAATGGACCTAGTATAACATGAAGTTGGCATACTTTTAATAATGACAAGCGTTTGAATTATGATACATTAAGGAAAAGTAATATTTCAAACTGGTCAAATGGACCTACTATAACATGAAGTTTTAATAGCGACAAGAGTTTGAATTATGATATATGAACATTGTATTTGGATAACCTATTATTAATGATCTATGATATTAAGCCGATTTCGTTGTTCGTGTTTGCTATTAACTAGCCTAAAAAATCTGTTGGTTGTGAAGAATAATTACCTGATCCAGATTTTCCAATTTAGTTGCTATGGTAATAAATCTAAATAGTGTGTGTCGGTTTGGTATAGGCCTAACTTAAATCTGTGTTGAGTTTATGATCCAAATGATCGTTTTTTTTGCATTATGTAACAACAGATGTTTGACGCATAATAAAGTAATCTTTATTCGTACATTTTTGTCTGTGTTTTTTTTTAAACTTTGTTAACCCAACCTAAAAAATGTTGGTTGTGAAAATTAATTCAAATTTTTCTAAGTTGGTTGCTATGTAAATGCATTCAAAAAACGTGTGCTGGGTCAGTAAAGGCCACATCTAAAACTGTATTGCTAAGCTTTTGATTCAAATCAACTGATTTATCTGCTATATGGCTGGTAGTGAACTCTGGTATTTCGACCATTTTCAACCCTTAAATCAATATTTTGTAAAATCCTTTCGTATCGAACTTCTACATAGTGGTATGAAGTTACCCCAAACATTTTAAAATTGAAGCTATAACAGATTTGGCTGTACTTTTATTATAAATAAGTCAGTCAGTCAGGACTTCTTCTTTTATAAAAGCCAAATCCACTGACCCACTGATCACGATTTCTCAAAAACTACTAAACAGATGTCAACGAAATTTGCTATGTAGCTTCCTCTAGGGCCCTAAGTGCTCACTAAGAAAGGTTTTCAAAAAATTCAAATTTTAAGGGGAATGAGGGGGGTGTCAAAGTTACTAAGTCACGATTCCTCTAAAACTGCATAACGGATTGAAATGGAACTTGGTATGTAGCTTCCTCTAGGACCCTAGGTGCTCTCTAAGAAAGATCTTTAAAAAATTCGAAATTTTAGAGGGAGTTTGGGGGGGGGGTCAAAGTTACTTAATCACGATTTCTCCAGAACCACAGAACGGATTGGAATACAATTTGGTATGTAGCTTCCTCTAGGACCCTAGGTGCTCGCTGAGAAGGGGTATGAAAAATTTCGAAATTTTAGGATGGGTTTGGGGGGATTAAAGTTACTAAAATCATAATTTCAGATCTTTTATTATTATGACAATAGTGCTTTTATTATTTAAGATCTATATATATAAAAGCCAAATACCACTCACTGACTGGACACATAAAAAGAATACAATTACGTTAAAAAGACTGAAAATACCAACCACCACGGGCAACGCGGTACGGGTCAGCTAGTATATTATAAAGATGAAGATTAATAATATTTTATATTTCAGGTTAGGTCTGGAAATTTAGAAAGCTTTTCCGTTTGTCCAACAAAATGATATTGACGTACAGGGTTTCACATTTCCAAGTTGACGTAGGATGTAGGTTTATTTCACTTACCAAGGAAGACAAAGAAGACCTCCCGTTGCTAGGGGTTACCTTACGTGAGAATTAACTACTCAAACACCATTCTCGAGAGGTTACTCTACCCCAACCCCTGGGATCTTTCCTTGTTTACCGGAATAAAGGAAAGCCTGCAGGCTACGTTTCCACTCAGCGAAAGTACCTATAACCTCTGAGCGAGGGTGCCCAGCTCATCTGTCTTTACCTGTCCCTTCTAAAAGAGATGTTCTACGACGAACTGGGTTTATACTTGTTTTAGGTCCTAATACATTTTAAAAGCATAGTTCATTGTGTTATTATACTTGCTGTTATACCCGGCTTCGCCCTTCATAAATATAAGGAAATCCTTCTGAACTTTTCAAGGAAATCATTGATTTGTTGTGAATCATATTCCACATTAATTAAATTTAACATTCTAGGTGGCAAATAACCATTTCTGCTAAATTTCACGTTGCAACAAATTATATTGTTCTAATCTACATTTTTAGCATTAGACCCCTACAGTTATTTATTTAGGATAGATGATAGATAGACGAAACATACGGTGCCAGCACTATAATATAAATAATTCCATCACGCAGGTGAAAGAAACGCTGACTTGTTTGCGAATTTCCGAAATTAAATTTAGCCTATATGTTTTACAATTTCAACCAACAATTTGGGAAATTGGTCTACTCTCTGAGGCACTGAATAGCTGCCTACGTGTAGGAAATGTATTAGTAGGATTTGTGTGTACCTCGAACTTGTGGCTTCGGGCTATGAACCGCTTCGCTTCGCTCGCAGCGTACAAGCTTGGCCGTCGGCCACGGACCAAAAGACGTCCCCACGGTAAAATCCCCCCCTTGTACCACCGGGTATGGTATGATAAGGGGTATGGTATTTTTTGTTTTGATCGATTTTGGGGGAACCAAGTGAGTTGTTTTAGATATAACCATAAAAAAAGTTTCATTTTGTACGAAAAATCTCAAAAAAGTTCCTGTCAATAAAACGTGGTGGTATATTTTTTTGGCTACCGACTAGTCCGAACGACTTTAAACAACCAACATGTGAACGAAATTTGAACCGAATCTAAAATACGACCGTTAGAGTGCGAATACATATATACGTTACATAAATATATACAAAAGTTAATGACAACACAAAACATGTTCTGGGGACCATGACCAGTGCTCATTTACTACTCCCGATCTTATGACTCCCCGTAAGGGTCTCTGCAATAGCTCATATTTTCTATGGAAATTCGCAAATAACAACAGAACTCAGTTTCTCACGATAAAACGTTTAAGATTCAAACGTGTTTCGATTACCAAAAGTCATCATCGTCAGTGGTGGTTGCAGTTCAAACGTTTTGTTGTAAGAAACTAAGTTCTGTTGTTATTTTATTATAGTGCTTATTTCTCATTCAAGTTTAAGTTCAAATTGTATTCTGTGTTGGATCGATATCCTTGTCTTTGTGTGCACTAACATGCGGACTGTTGTAGAAATTAAACATACGAAAAACAAACAAAATTTGACAAAATTACGTGAATTTCTCGTTCGTTAGAAACAGTTGATTTTATAGATTGCTCACTTTGCATTCATGGACGATTTGATTATTTTACGATTAGGAAGTTTTAATGGTTATGTGGAATTAAATTGAAAAACATCTATGGTAATTAAGTCAAATATTTCTTGTATTCAGATATTGCCATCATAATCTAAGAAATACATAAATGACTGAACTAAACATATGTGGGATTAAAATCATTGATTTAAGAAAGCCAATGATTATCATATACGTATTACCTTTTCTTTTGTTTTCCAAAATGTATTTCACGTCATTGAGTAAAATATTAAATTATAGGCTTTGTACATTTACCATGTTAAAAACCCTACAACAAACGTAAATAATTTTTAAAACAAAGATTCAAACGTATAACAGCTGATTTCGTCTATTAGCTTTAATACTTTAACACAAATGAAATAAATACTAACACGTCTTTCTACTTTCTCTGTCAAATGCGTCATGCGCACTATTCACGCATGATCAGTGCGTACTGTGTGTATACGTAGCATTTTCACTAGACACGGTAGGGTGACTTGGTCTGATAAAGACGAGAACTTAAAAGCTTCCCCTTCTCTAATTCGAAACGGCAGATGAGAAGAAAGAGTGGAAAAATCATTTTTACCGACTTTGTCGAATACTTCATAACAGTTTACGCGCATGCTCCGCGAATACTGTGTTAATACGTAGCATAAGGAACCAGTGAATGCTGCATATTGTACTGTGCAATACCTGAACAAGTTTTAATATTTATTTAATTTTTGTTAAAGTATTAAAGCTAATGGACGTAATGAGCTTATATGTTTGAATCGTTTTATTTTTTTTATTATTTTTTTTACTTCGTTCATCAAAAGGACCGACACAGGCCTAAAAAACTGAGTCCACACTGTCCACGCCGTTAGGGATTGTCAACATGGTAAATGTACAGAGACCATTTTTAATATTTTACTCAAAGACCTCAAATATATTTCTGAATACCAAACAAAAGATCATACACTTTAATCATAGTCCTACTTAAATAAATGATTTTCACAAATATTTTCAATTAATTTTATAGGCATAATTATATTGCTGTTCGTTTTAAAATTCATTCAAGTTTTCATCGCTAGTAGTCCTAAATTAATAAACTAATAGTAGTTTAAATTTGTATGATAAAATAGCAATAATTCAGACCAAGAGTCTAAGATAGTAATAGTTCAAAATGTAGTTTTATGTTTGTAGGCCTAATTTGTTTTTTAACTCATAGTCAAGAAAGAAGTAAATAAATAGGATTGTAAAAATACATACGTTTTAAACGGTTTCTAATCTCAAAGACGATCATATAAAATATCAAATACATAGAGAGAAATGTATAAAAACAACAGTTTCTTGAACTGTTAAACTTTTACCGCGCGAGAATCTCGCACATTATTTTATTTAATGGATTTTGTACAAGTCTGAGTCCTTTAATACTACTAAAAAAATTTTCATTTATTAGTTGAAATTAGTTTGGTTGGAGAATTATTCTGAGTTATTATATATTTTTTATACCTTAATACATCTGCACTACTTAACCTCCGAAGATGAAAAAAAATGTTATGCAAATGTACATCAGGCAATATTTTTAGCGAATTTCCATAGGAAAAATGAGCTATTGCAGTGGCCCTTATGGTACCACCCAATGTCAGGAGTAGTGGATGAGCACCGGTCATGGTCCCCAGAACACGTTTTGGGGTGTCATTAAAAATCATATATGTATATATGTGTTCACAATCTTGAGGCCCATTTTAAGTCCGACTTGGTTCAAATTTAGTACACATGTTGGTTGTCTACGTCGCTCGGACGAGTTCGTTAGCAAAAAAAATCCAACAATCGGAAGCACGTTTTTTGACCTGAAGTAACTATATTTGAGATTTGTCCTACGAGAATGAATTTGTTTTTGAGGTTTTTCAGCAAATATAAATGTAGAATGTTATTCTGCATACTTTGTTTTTTTACGCGATCTTTTAGCTCGCTTGGTTCCCCCAAAATCGATCAAAACGTAAAATACTATAGAAGTACCCGGTTCAAAGCCATGTGGGGTATTTTCCCGTGGAGTTGGCGTGCAAAGGCTTTGTGTGTTAAGATATTCTCAATATATGAGAGTTGGCGTACGAAGCACGCAATGCTTTGTGTATTAAAGATACTCCAAATATGACGATTGGCGTGCGAACCATTTTGCAGCAATTCAGCACCGTCATGAATAGACCTATTTCCCTAATTGTTGGTTGAAACCCTAAAACATAGGCCTATAAACTTAATTTTTGAAATTTGCTCAACTCACGTCAGCGGTTCAGCTGCGTGGTCGAATTATTTATTAGTTGAAATTAGTTTGGTTGGAAAATTATTCTGAGTTATTATATTTTTTTTTAATGTTAAGACATTTGCACTACTTAACGTCCGAAGATGAAAATAATGTTATGCAAATGTACATCAGGCACGTAAATAAATAATGCAATATTTTTTTAAATTTATTGTGGGTGTAATTTCAATAATTATTATAACTTTTTATAAAATATCAATTTACATCTAATTTAATATTTTAGTGTAAAAAAACTGGTAGAAACTCTTAAAAATACATAAATAGGCTACAAGTATTGTTATAGTGTGTATGTTGTGGTACAAATACATAACACAGCACAGACAATACAATGTAATATTTCATTTTCCGCGTTATTTCCACCAAGAACTCTCGCCTTTTTTGAATAACGGGTTCGGCCTTGTCCGGAGATTAAGGGCAGGTGTTGGCGTGGCTCAGCGGGAGAGATTTTATCGTTAAGTCCTGGCGGAAGTAAATGGGGGAAGCCACAATGGAGACCAACAAGATTTTATTCAAAGATAATACTTTTTCCCTTGTGGCTTTTTAAACAAAACAATTCAACGGGTGGAATTGTTTTTAATGCAATGAAATTGAAATACAAGGGACTGTGCGATGGAAAACTTTAGAAAGCTAGAGGCTTAGTTGGGGTTTCTGTTTTAGTGTCACCCTAAAGCATATAAGAACGAGGTTTGCTTAATTTTGTCAATTTCCTCGGGTTTTATAAATAATAAAGTAGATGGTGAAAATTAAGTGTTATACATTTTTTATTCGATAATAAGTTAATTATTTGTTAAACGTATTCTACTGTATTAAAAATAAATACCCTGGAACTGTATATTACTTAATACTGTTTAACAATAGTATATTTCATCATTAGTACCGAAAGTGGTATTTTCCGGTTCGCGATTGTGTTTTCCTTGTGAGTCGAGAACCGAAAATTCGATCAAGGATTAGAATAAAACTTTAGG
Source organism: Philaenus spumarius (assembly GCA_018207615.1). Classification (NCBI taxonomy): domain Eukaryota; kingdom Metazoa; phylum Arthropoda; class Insecta; order Hemiptera; family Aphrophoridae; genus Philaenus; species Philaenus spumarius. Next base: position 533,063 of record JAGFPH010000417.1, on the reverse strand, counting down.
TAGAAGTTATGAACGATACTTTTCACCAGACTGTAAATAATAATAATAAAAGAAGTGCAATTTATCAACAATGTAATTAAGCCAAAAATTATAACTTTTTAACCAGTCATTTACAAACAGTAAATATTATAATTTCTACATTTGAAACTGAATTTTATTGTTTGACAATTCACTTATGAATTTAAGGTTAATTAATATTAATATTAATTAATATTTCAATTGAATATATTTAAATCTTTGTCAGACATTTTATCAAGATTGCTCACTCACAAAATAATGACAACAATAGTGTTTACATTGTTTTTATGTTTATACTGTTTGTTAAATTAATAAGAACAGCTGATTTAAAGTACACACATTTTACTTACAGAAGCAACTAAAATGACTACTAGATAGATACAGTGCGGCCAAGTGAGGTCTTGTTTCCTATTGTCTGGCAGCCATGTTTAACCTAAATTCTCTTTTTATAATCTATTTGTTATATCTTTTTTTACGAATTAACAGAATGCACTTTTTAAGAAGAAACACAATTATTATTATTAAATTTCAATATAGATATCAACCTATAACAATTAAATCGCTTGTTTTGTCCTTTATTTATATAGTAGAACCTCGATAATTCGAGTAGTTCGAGGGTCCGGGTATTTCGAGCTGTGTTTGCAAAATTAAAAACAGCTCGTTTGACTATTTTAAAGCTTTTAAAATATTGATTGTAGCCCACCTCCTTCAAAATTACTTTGTTACCACTGCCCCATTTTATAATGGCAACTAGGTTTTTGAAGGTGGCAAGAGATCAAAGTGGCTAGCTTGCGTTCACTTGGCGGGCTTGGCGACACACCACAACTCACAGGTAAGTAATGAGTCAACATTGGGTCTCGCCGACGACGTTTATATCTCTTGTGATCTCATCCACCCCATACTTGACTGTCTGCCACTCTTGTTATTCTAAAAATAGTTCAATTGCAATAATAAACTGTCAGTTCTCACGGAAGTACGCATGCCACGCTATCGGTGTTTTGTATAAAATGTTGTGAGTGCATTCTTTACTGTTTCTTTTAAAAGTGTTTTAGTTTTTAAAGTTTTAATTTTCATTGTGTTTTGTAAGGATGAGCGAAAAAGCTAAAATAAAATTTGTGCCAATTAAAATTAAATTAGAGACCTTAAAAAGACTAGACTATGGTGGAACCTTGAAAAAACTAGCAGTTGAGTACGGTGTAGGTGAAGAAACTGTAGGGGAATGGCTGTAATAGAGATAAACTCAAAACATTTTCTAGTATTAAATATTCAAATATTTCAACTAATTAAAACATTAAAAAATATAGTATTCTTTATTTTTGTCCATTTCTCCGCGTATTGCGAGTTTTTTATAGTTCGAGGTACAGTCAGCCCCAATTAGCTCGAATTATCGAGGTTCTACTGTATATAAAAAAAGAGGTAATTTCTTCTATAATTAAAACAATTGTTTACATTATACCTAAACAGGTGACAATATATTTGGGTTAAACATGTTGGCCGCTTCCGTATGGCCGCACTGTCTCTATCTAGCCACTCTAAAAGCAACATGCTACTAGCGCAACTGGTGTTAGAATGCATAACTAAATAGCAGTAGATAGAAAGTAATACGTAGTATCATATCCATACATTATAACATAACAAGAAAGCCCACGTGAGAAATCACAGGCAGATTAATTAGATACACATCAGAAATACACTATTAAAAATACTATTTAAAAACAACAAACCTAACCATGCTGAGGGGATTTTTAACTCGGTAAATGTGTACAAGGATTATTTAGATATGATTTCATACAACTGAAGGTCTATTTCGAAACTTTTTGTATTTATATACATTATAATATACCAAAATAAAGATAAAAATATTCCATTTTAATTGCTTTTTATTTCATATTGGTGTATGAAATTATTTAGAAGTTATTATTATTAAGAAATTAATAATCGAATATGTTTATATGTTATACGAAGTTGTACGAATGTATATCTTTTCTTTAAATTTGTAAAAATGAATATGTTGGGGATAAAAGGCTGTATCTATATTCATTTTATAACCTCAAAGCAAATCTTACCGTTATAAGTAATTCTTATAATGTAATATAGCCTACGTTAGTTCTATAACTCATATTTAGAAAAAATCAACTTCACAATACTTTATATTATTGATTGGAGTTGTAAATATAACCCCAAAGTATAATCCACCTTAGGTTTTCTTTAGTAATACATGATGGGTGAAACCAGCTGTTTTATTATATTGTTACTCACACACGTATACCCGCTTTTATAGGCGTTGATTAAGTATGTAAAGTATACAGAAAACAAACAAACATATTAGTGAGCGTACATATTCAATTTTGCCGACTCCAAGAAGGCTACGTGCTATTGTCGGCGTTTCATAAAAGGAAAGGAAAGGATTGAATTTGGACAATAATGGCAGGATAGAGCTATTGTTGTAGCCGGAACTTGGATTTCGGCATTTCCGGACAAATTCAATATCGTGACTTGATCCACGACAACGAGTAAATTATGGATGACATTTGAGCATTACTTGGTAGGTTACGTATGCAACATGTTTATACAGAGTGTTCATAAAGTACCTTTCACCAATTCATTAATACTTTTATTGAAAATAAGTTAACAAAGCTTTGTATATTATCTTGTGTTGCATTACAGGTAAATTGTTTTGTTATATCTGACCTCTATGATATTTGGGGTCTTAGGGGAGAAGGAGTGTTAACAATTTCAAATATAAAGGTAGGTCATGTAATTCACCATTGAAAAGCTCATCAAAAGAGAAACAGAATGGCGCAAACTAGAGTTTAGTATCTTGCTTCATTTCAAAGTAATGTACAATCGAAGTAATATTTTCTGTTCCCTAGGTTATATTATGTGAGAGAGAGAGACATTTTTAGATTTTTTCGTTCCTGATGTTGTTTAGACGGATAACATTGGCGTTTTAATGGAGAAGTAGATATGAATATTTAAAAATAACTTTAACAAAATGTATATTTATATATTTTGAATGTAGCGAACGAACGCGTTAACAGATTATTATTGTTTTACCACAGAAATGTATGGTTTTTTAAGGGCTTCAATTTGACGTATCACATGCCACGTGTGTTCATCACACATTTTTGAGATGAGGGTGGTAGGAGGGGATCGAGGATTTGGGATTTTGTAAATAGGGTTTCTAAGGTCCTTCCTGATGGGGTATAACTTTCTCGATATCAGAGTTTGCATTTCTCGTTCCATCTTTTAAATACTAGTGGTGGTGAGTTTTCAAAAAACTCAAACTGTAGGCTAGATTGGTTTTTCAAATACAAATACAAAATATATCTTTCATACTCAATTTCTACGACAGATATTCTGTAGCAAACAATTTTGTAGAATGTAATGTTTCAAACAAAATTGCGTTAATAACATCCTTTTACCTTTAACCGTTTATGAGATAGAGACGGTTTTGTAGACAGCGTCACCGCCATCCTCCAAAGTTGTGCACCTGCTTCGATTTTTTGTTATCTTTTAAGTTTCCTCAACAGTAATCAAGAGTAAAAATGAGTCTTAAACACATTAAACACATATATGTTAAAGGACCGAAAATTCCTACTAACATTAAACAACACCACTATATTGTGAATTAAAATTAGTATTATACATTAATGTGAAACAGTTGGACTTTAAAATTCGGGGTATTTAATAAAGAAAAGATTTTTTTCCACACATATTTTTACTTCATTCACAACAATAGTGTCAAGATGCAATGAATCCGACGAAAACCACACAATGGACCCAATGAATTGTGGATGGTAAGGTGAGAAGAAAGGGAGATCCAGAGGGGGAGAGTAGCAAGGCCGACAAGGAGGCAATAATATCAAGGAAACAATGAAATTGGCGAATCCACAACGAAAACTAAGAAAATAACCAGGCTTCAGTTTGTGTCATGTGTAAAAAAATGTTCCTTCATTATCTGTGAACAAATCTGTTAATAGGTCTACGTCATCAGTATCATTAAAATTTAAACAAAGTTGTCATCTAAGTTCTCTCATTGTCAAGAATAATAAAAGAACAAACATTCACACACAAATAATTGATTGGTCGTACGCTTTTCAACCGCAAATTCATCATACTGTGGCAAATTAAAAAGCACATTATGACTAAATAACTGTGCTACATAACTATACCATGTTTTTAGTTTTAGTTTGGAATAATCAATGCGGCTTAAATTTATAAAAATACGTGAAAACACATTCAGTATAAGGTGCAGAATTATTATAATATTAGCTGTACACGTGACTTGCAATACGTGACTTGTTTACGTGCAATAACGGCTGAAAATAGGCCTACATCAAAGAAAACTATCAAGGAATACTATCAAAGGTGTTTAAAATAAAATTGTTTTACCCCTTAGATCGCTTCGGAGAAAAAGTGTCAAATATGAAAGATTTGTAGAGAATTAAATTTACAATCGTCAAGGTTCTCAGATTCTCCCTAAAATCTTGGTTGAAAAGCTACAGCTGTTTAAAACCTCGGTGAACCAAAACGTTTAAGGAATCGTACACTTTTACTGACATAACTCATAAACTGTACAGCCTAAAGAATCAGTTCAGTGGCCATTTGAAAGAACTGGTAGAGCTGAATCCAATGATCAAATTGAATAAAGGTGCTACCAGTCTAAAATTATAAGCAGAAACGTCCACGAAAGAGGATGACATAGTCGTATTTGGTCATTAATGATGTCACAATTTTTCAACTAATTGACTTTTCGAATGGGGATTACTCCAAAACCGTCCCGAAGAAATGCTCCGACTAATGGCTTAAACCAAAGCTTTATACGTTCAGCAGTTTTCAGATGATGCTGTCACAAACAGACAGACACAATTTTATTATGTGTATAGATTAGACCAACTTAAAACAAATTTATACTATACAAATTTAAACTATTGGTGAATTACAAGTGCACATGTATATGTGTAATTATATGTATACGATTTAAATAATTGTAGAATTTTGCTAAATATTGTGTTTTTTTTATAAATTGGAGTTCTATTACAATATAAAGGTGCCACACTTCACCTGACTATTTCTGTTGGTTCAAATAAGAAAAACGTTCCCCTATCCATAAGGCTTTAAATGCTTAGTTTTCGAATTATCCATCATTTTCCTTTTTTACTAAACACTTAATATCTTTCGAAATAGAAAAGATATTGCCCTCAAATTTGGTGTACTGATTTCTAACGTAAACCTTTACCCCTGTATAAAAAACCAGAACGGTTTTTTGTATACTTTAAAAATGGCAGCCATTTAAAAATTTTAATGTGAAATCTATATATATATATATATATATATATACATAATTAATTTGCTAGGGGTTATTTTGTGAGTAGAACTCCTCCTAGAATTTTTAACCGATTTTGATGTTTTTGGTGTCATTTTACAGAGCTCACTCTGAAGTTGTGCTTCCCTTAAAATGAGCTCAATGTATGTTAAGGGCTTCGCCCCAGTGGCCCTCAAAGTTGCCATGTTAATCTTATGGAAGGTCAATCTTAAGGAAGAAGAAGAAAGATTTCTTTTAATTTTATCAGGGGCACAAAAAACAGCTGTTCGTATGAAAAGCTTAAAACAGCTGATTTTGATCAACAGCTGATTTTGATCAACAACTGATTTGGATCAAAAACTGAATATAATTTTAGGTTGGGTAAATCAAGCAATAGCGAAGCATTTCCCGGTCCACTAGTATTTCTAAAACCGCTAATTTTATCAACAAATTTACTGAAAAACGTGATCTTTTTAGGCTAATAACAAACAAAACTATATTTTTTGTTTTCCCGTAGTTGAAAAATTTACCGAGTTCAGTTATTTTTTTGTAAAGTTAGGAGTTTAAGAAATATTTGGTATTACAAATTTTAAATGGCTGCCATTTTAAAAGCATAAAAATAACGTTCTGTTTTTTTGTACAAGGGTAAAATGTTACGCAAAAAATATGTTCACCGAATTTGAAGCCAATATCTTTTCTATTTCCAAAGATATTAAGTGATTAGTAAAAGCAAAAACAAAATGATTGATAATGCTAAAACTAAGCATTTCCGGATCTATGTTTATTGGAACTTGTACACTTATTTTCACCTATAGAATAGACTGTTGGAGTTTGGGTCAGTATTTTATAGACATGCTTTATACTCAAAATATAGCATTTGCTTGAGTTCTGATTATTTCAATCCATCCGGTTTATAATATTGCATAACTAGGTAAATTTGAATATTGATAATTTAACTAGTTTCAGGACAAATGGTAGACAGCCATACAATCAAGTGACCATATAAGGAATTCTTTTAAAGGACGGATCAATCTTCAATCCGACATTGCTGTGAGATGATGAGACATGATCAAAGTAAAGTTGTACCCTTCGAGAAAAGCGGATTTGAATACAAATGTAAGTTGGTAGGTTTACAAATTGTCTCAACAGATGGCAAAGGCTACTAAAAATTCATGATTTTAAAACGTAATAGATGCCACGAAGTTTAAATTGTGTCGCGAAGATTCCGCACAGCGAAAAATCTGCACAACTGGAATTCAGCGAAAATACCTCACAGCCCACCAGGTTGATGTTTGACAAGGGTTAACCCTTGAGGAAACAAAATTTGACAGGCGAAAATATGCACAATACATAGAACCCCCGCCTCGGCAAAGAATACATATAAAGGTTATTATTGCAGTCACTAAATAAGTTAATCTAACGTAATATACATCTAAAAAGTGTAATTAAAACAATTAAACCAATATCTTAATATGTTCACAATGTTTCAGGTTAGGTTAAGTTATTCTTATTATTGCCATGAGTATAAGTTTAACTAATATCAGCTGATTATTCACCAACACTGAACATCTTCAATTAGCTGAGATATGTATTTTAAATTTGATAAATATTTTAAATGGCTAAATGGCAAATTTAAACTTTTTCTAGGCATAACTTTCTTTAAAATTATTTGTAAATTTTAATATTTATTTGTTCTACAAAATTGAGGAAATATTATTTAGTCTGATACATAAGATGCAGCGTTATTTAACGTAGGTAGGTTTGGTATAAAAAACATTATTTTCATTAAGATATTCAAAATAATTATATGTTTTATACTAGTGCAAAAAATATTAGTTTTTTTAAAACTATCACTATATTTTGTTGTTATAAAACCAATTTCTTTACTCCACCATAGTTGGTAATCCGAATTACACAATAGATTTAAGGCAAATTAGTTTCTGAGAAATAATCACCTAATGTATTCATTGCCGAGGCGAGGGTTCTAGGTGTTGTGCGCATTTTTCGCCTGCCAAATTTTGTTTCTTCAAGGGTTAACCCGTGTTTCACCCTCGTCAAACATTAACCTGGTGGACTGTGCGGTATTTTCGCTAAATTCTAGTTGTGCGGATTTTTCGCCGTGCGGAATCTTCGCGTATTCGTTTGAATAACGTAACACCTTTTAAAGGACTGAACATTCAAAAATATGTTAAAAATTTTAATATTTATTTGTGTATTTTTGTAAAACAAGTCAGTCTTAATGTTTTACTATTACAATGAAACAGTGTTTACCTGCTTTCTATTCGCACCCCGAACAAAATTTACGTACCTTGCGATCTAAGTTGAAACCCGGAAGAAAAACCAAGGCAGTGTAAATAATTCGACCACGCAGCTGAACCGCTGACGTGAGTTGAGCAAATTTCCAAAATTAAGTTTATAGGCATGTTTTAGGGTTTCAACCAACAATTTGGGAAATAGGTCTATTCAAGACGGTGCTAAATAGCTGCAAAATGGTTCGCACGCCATTCCGCATATTGGTATCTGCACGCCAACCCCCGTATTGGGAGTATCTTCAATACACAATGCATTGCGTGCTTCGCACGCCAATCCCCGTATTGGGAGTATCTTCAATACACAATGCATTGCGTGCTTCGCACGCCAACCCCCGTATTGGGAGTATCTTCAATACACAATGCATTGCGTACTTCGCACGCCAACCCCCGTATTGGAAGTATCTTCAGCACACAAAACATTGCGTGCTTCGCACGCCAACCCCCGTATTGGGAGTATCTTCAGTACACAATGCATTGTGTGCTTCGCACGCCAATCCCACGGTGGAATCCACCAAATGGCTTTGAACCGGGTACTTCTATGGTATTTTACGTTTTGATCGATTTTGGGGGAAGCAAGCTAGCTATAAAAGGTCGCGTAGAAAACAAAATGTGCAGAATAACATCCTACATTTATAGTTGTAGGAAAAACGTAAAAACAAATTCATTCTCGTAGGAAACATTTCAAAACATAGTTACTTCCGGTCAAAAAACGTGCTTCCGGTTGGTGGATTTTTTGGCCTAACGAACTCGTCTGAGCGACGTAGACAACCAACATGTGTACCAAATTTGAACCAAATCGGACTTAAAATGCGTCCGTTAGAGTGCGAACACATATATACACATATGATTTTAATGACACCCCAAAACGTGTTCTGTGGACCATGATCGGTGTTCATTTGCTACTCTCGACCTTGGGTCTTACCATAAGGGTCACTGCAATAGCTCATTTTTCCTATGGAAATCCGATAATAAATGCATAGTCTAAAATGCCGTTATTTTACTAAACTAATTTAAAAAATTCTTTTGTTTCCACTTTTCTCACAATTCAATTATTTTTATTACCGCACAGAATTCGTGCTGTACTCCACAACAAAAGGGAAAGCCAATTATCGAAACCTCGTTTGTTTGCTAAACACGTTGTTTCTGGTTTAATTTAATTTGGGTTCAGTCATTGTTGAAGTGCTTCTTTGAAAAACAGACACGTGTAATATTGTAGCAGTGTTTGTTTGATGGTAGTTCTACAAAAAATATCTGTTTTGCTTTTCTTTAAACGATAAAACGGTGTTATATAGATTTACTAGATTGTTTCCTTGTAACCTGTATGAATAGAATACTCCCTTCAATTATGCGTAGGTAGTCAATGTATCTAACTGACATAATAAACTTCTAAAAGTTTTTACATTTATTTGAGAAATTTTGAAGTAGTTATCTTTGCCATCATGAACTTTCAGTTATTGTTGTGCATATTGAGGTTAGATTTTCAAAAACGGTTTACTTGTAAAGTCCTCAACATGCGTCAAATCAAAGTACCGTCATTTCTTAAAATGCATTGCGTCTTACCTTGTTATGTTATTATCAACTGTACTATCTGTAAGTTATAACTTTTTAAAATTAATATAAATATAGACGGCATTTTTCTTAGAACAAAACACAATTTGTAATAAATTTTGTATTTGTTTTATAAGCCACTTTTTAATATTAAAAACACGCCAGTTATTTCTTAAATTTTTTTTTGCAAATATTAATTCCAAGGAATAAAAATAACTTACATACCGAGTGTTCCACGAGGAAAGGTAAATATTTTAGGAGGTGATTCAACTACTAAAAATAAGATAAAAAAACTCCAATAAACTTAGGTCCGGAAATGTTTAGTTTTCGAATTATTCACCATTTTTTTTTTACTAAATGCTTTTAATATCTTGAAATAGAAAAAATATTGAATACAATTTTGTGTACATATTTGTTAAGTAACCTATTACCCTTATATTCCTAAAAATTCTAATTTTACAAAAAAAATTTGGAAAAATAAAGTTTTTTTTCAATAACAAACAAAACGGTTTATTTATTTTCCCCGTAGCTAAAAATGTAACCGTGTTATTGGCTAAAACTAAAAACTAAATTCTTGTTATTGTCTACAATAATAAAGAAACAACAATAACAGTACAGAAATAAATTTGTTTTTTAGTTTTTAGCCTATAAGTCCCTTATCTTTTGAGCTACGGAAAAAAACGATTTGTTTGTTATTCAAAAGTGAACTTTTTTATTTCTTACATTTTTGTCGTTAAATAACGTGGTTTTAGAGATATTTTACATTTTGCAAATTTTAAATGGCCGCTATTTTTAGTGTACAAAAGAACTATCTGGATTTTTGTAAAAGGATAAAATGTTGCGCTACAAATATGTACAACCAATTTTAAATAAATTTATTTTCTATTATTAAGTGTTTAAAGATATTAATTGTTTAGTAAAACACATAAAATGGTAGATAATTCGAAAAGTTAGCATTTAAATCTAAGAATATGCAAATGTATATTATCACTGAAACTATATCCTGATTTCCTCAATACAAATTTTATTTCATAAAGGTGAAAATCTTACCGGGATTCCCAACTGAAAATATGGTTTTTATATAGTAGGCCTTTTTAATTGTGAACCATTTTGTTTTATATTCATTAAGACTTAAAAAATTGTTTGCATTTACAGGAATTGGAGATACAAAATTGTACATACGTTTTTGAGTTTTTTTAGGCAAAAAATATTTTTTTTATAAAAAAATGTTTTATAACTTTTTTATTACTGAACGAATTTGGCCTTTTGATATCATGTTTTGAAGTATGAAAAAAGCACTAAAATTTTGGGTATAGTCATATTTTTACCACTAAAAGTTGAGTGGGCCTAGTTATGACTTTACAAAAAATAAAATATATATATAAAACAAATTTGTAATTTACAAATTAAAAAAAATCTTGTTTTTGTCCTAGAGGAATAAAAGTTGCATTATAAGCTACTAAAGATGTGGTACAAATTTTATCACTGTAGCTTTAGCAGCTAAAAATTTAGAAGAACTTTTGTGTATAAAATATCAAAATTAAAAAATTGCGGAAAATCGAGTTTAAAGATTCCATTAGTTATTTTAGCAGCCATAGAGGGGAATACCTTACACAACCAGTATTTGTAGTCAAGATATGTTTTACTTACATATTGGAGGCATTGAAAGCCTTCTTACAACTACTTAAAAAAATAAAAATCTTATTAGTCCAAATAGTAAACATAAAGAAGTTCAACTCGACCATAAATATTTGCGCGCATTGCTTTGAATTTTTTTTTCGCACTGATATAAAGAACTTTAGTGGCATATGTTATGCTTTTCTTAAATCTTATAAACTATAGAATCAGGAAAAAAAAAGAAAAAATATTTAGTTTTTTTTTTTTTTGAAAATGGTAATTTTCCAGTAGGGGAATCCCCTTAACGCTAATTATATTATTTTATCATAGTTTGAAAGTTTTCATTTGTAGTAGAGTTATATTAATAATGAATTCAGTGAAATAAATTTGTCTTAAAATTTAAAAAAGTGACATTTCTTAGTTTCTAGAAACGGTTGAAGATGATGTAGGCTCTCTTTGCATTTGTTGATGATTTTTTTTATTTCAGGATTAGGAAAATGGTTTTGTGGAATTTTAGGAATATTTGTCTCAGTTAAATGACATATTTACTTTATTCATACATTTTAATTAATTAATAATCTAAGAAATAAATTATCGAATTTAAAATATTTTGGATCAAAATAGTAGGTCTATGATTAAAATAAAATGTATGAGCTTTCTTTTTGCTTTCCAAAATGTATTTCAGGTCTTTGAGTAAAATATTAAATTATAGTGGCTGTACATCCACCATGTCGAAAATCATTAACTGCGTAGACTCAGTTTGAAATAATTTGTTGTTTATAGGAGTAAGCAGTTTCTTTTGAAGAACGAAGTAAACAAAAATAATTGAAAACAACGATTCAAACTTATAACAGCTGATTTAGTTCATTAGCTTTAATAATTCAACACAAGTTGAATAAATATTAAAACAAGTTCATCTAATATATAGTATAATACGCAAGCGTCTACTGATTCCCTATGCTACGTATTAACACAGTACACGCGGCTCATTTGCGTAGACTGTCTATGACGCGTCCGACGGATAGTGTAGAAATGATTCTCTATATAATTTTTTTCAACTGCCTGTTGTAGTCGGAGGAAGGGAACCGTTTCAATTCTCATCTCGATCAGGCCAACTAATTCTCCCTCCCCACAGAGCGAATAGAAACGATTCCCCTACCCTTTCCATTCAACTGCCGATTGAAGTTGGAGAAGTGGCAGCGTTTCACTTTTCGTCTTTTCTAGGCCAATTTGCCATACCGCGCCTAAAGGCGAGGCACTTATAAAAACTCCATTGCATTACCCCATGCTTAAAATATATATAACCATAGCAAAATAATTCGCTATAAAATTATCCTCGGCCGATCTTAAAGCCAAAATCGTAAAATTCTTTAGATTCCTTATTTTCTTCTCATAAATTTCAATTTTTTTAAAATAATTACAATACAAATGTGTAAATATTTGCTTACGTTGCAATATAAACACCAGTAACAATTTGATTTCTTTTTATTTTAAAAATTAATACTCTCCTGCAACACAAGACTGGATATAGGCCTTTTTGTTTTTGTTACTTGATTTATAGCTTTTCAAAAATTGAAAAAATCTCTCATACACCCGATTCCACGTTCACCGTGCATTACATAAGCCATGTTATCCTTACGACAGTATCAGCGATAATAGCCAACTAAAAAACATCAACTCCCATGCTACGCTCGGTCAGATGACGCAACCCGCATGACAATAAACGTGATGTTCGCTGTAATGGTAGTAGCATGTCTATTCTCCCGTAAGACCTGTACTGCACGGTGGAATCGAATGTAGCCGTATACAATATTGTAAATATTTCTATGTAATTATGCATTACTGTGAGTACAAGGGATTTGACTCCCTAGTGAATATTTATCCCCCAGTTGTAACTGTTTATCAGGAGAGGGGAATGTCACTAGGGATTTTATCCCCGCTTCTATTTTATCACCGCTTTAAAGACAACTTTACTATTGCCGGGGGAAGTAAAAATATAGTATATTATTTTTAGTGGGGGGAGGGTAGTAATACTCAGCATTACCGGGATTACGAATTCCCGGTAAGAAGTATAGTTAGTTACT
>JAGFPH010000417.1:489662-512365 GCA_018207615.1 Philaenus spumarius | reverse complement strand
GCATTACCGGGATTACGAATTCCCGGTAAGAAGTATAGTTAGTTACTCTCTGACACCGGCCTGTTTAGTAGTGATGGACTTAACTGTTACTTTTTCTAACTAATATTGTGACTTTAGATACCGGTGATTTTTTAACAGTGATTGTGAAATCTATTACAACTGTTAAACAGATGAGCATTATCTGTGAAATATCTTTTATGCACTTTTAAAATATATGCATTAACAGGGTCATGACAAAGCATGTTGTGTAAAATAAACTGTGTTTTCAGCAACATTTTTAAAATTATTTGGAAGTTAATCAAATATATAAAATTAACATTATTGGCAGCAAACGTAAGAAAGTCACTACTTAAACATAAAATAAAAATAGAAAATAATTGGAAACAAATTAGCACTAAAATTCTCAATACGCGAATACAAATAACAAAGAACTAATAAGAAACCTTTATTAATAAATACGATGAGAGCTAATCACCAGTTAACGAGAGAAGACAAGTATTAAAGAGTTAAAGGGACCTGTTAAGACTTTAAGACCTGTTTATCGGTCACAGTTCTAGTTTATTTCAGCTCCCACAACACCGATCGCTGATCACAACTATTCCCTAGTTAGTAGTTACTGTGACATCGCGGTAACTGTGATAAAGTAAGAGTTCCGTGATTAGTTCCCATCTCTACGGTATAGTGGATGCTTACCTTAGTAAGTGTCTCTTATTTTATAGTTAAGTAGTGGAGCCGGCAATGCTTCGCTAATTATTTATTTTAGTATATAAATTAGGGGCCCTGCCCCTGCTCGCTTCGCTCGCCAACACATGCGGGGACATGGTGATTCCAATGCAAAGCACAAAATCCCAAATTTTGTTCATAATTTTTTAAATTGTTTAATAGGAATGTTTACGGAAATGATGATTGATTAGGACAGAGGCACTTGGATCTATGTTGAGTGGTAGGGGTAGCTGCGACTTGAACATAATGTAAGACATCCCTAATTATGTCCAAAATGTTTACATTTATTAAATTATTGTTAACAGGAGTTTTAAATATTTTTGGAATAAAAATTAACCTAAAATACTCTCTGAAAAGTCCGCGACATGTTAATGTAAGTTTCGTTAAAATCGGTTATGCCATTCCGGAGATTAGCCCGGACACACAAACAGATAGACAGACAAAATATTTATAAATGTGTGGTTAGTTTTTAGAAACGTGTGAACAACCATCGAAGTTAGTAAATTATGATTTCTCTAAAACTACTGAAAGGATTGGAATGAAATTTGGTATGTAGCTTCCTCTAGGGCCCTTATATGCTCGCTAAGAAAGGGTTTAAAAAAATTCGAAATTTTAGGGGAGGTTTGGGTGGATTAACCTCAATGCGTCGTTGACTATCGTTTTCAAGACGAGTATATAGTTTTAGTTATTTGAATTCCTCCTTATTAAAAAACAATGCAGAACCAAAAAAGACTAATACTTTTACTTTGTGGATTTAAAAAGAAGAAAACAAAATGAAGTTTTTATATTAGCTTTTATATTCCATACAATTATAGATAATAATATCCATGTTTATGTGAATATAGAAGAGTAAACATTTTAGTTTATCTTTTAAGTCAAGGATATATTTTGATTTTGAAAATGCGTCCGGATTTGCATTTTACTTTTTCATTCGACACTCACATTTGTTGTTATTAAGTTTTCCAATTTTCCTGCTGCTCTTTGATGTACATTTTTGAGTGAAGAGTTTTACCCCTTCTGCAGTGTCCACTTCAACACGGGGCTGTAAAAATGAAGAAATTTGATAACGGATTACACGGAAGGGGTGTAGATTACAAACAAAATTAGGGATTAAAGGCTTAAGTGGGTTAAGCTGAAATACAAACAGAAGGGTTAGATCGATACTGATGCCTTGGTATGCGGGTGTTCGCGTGGAGGGGATGTTTCGATAGTATATTGAACTATGTCTGAAATTAAGTTATAATGTTTGAAAAAAGTTCAATTTACAAAAAAACTTTTTTAGATCTAAACTTATTTGTAATTTTTTAAATTGTGTTCTGATCAAACCCCTCTGTTTATTATGTGTTCTCATTTTATAGTACAGTTTTCAATGTTTTTATAGTTTCATACTTTTTTCATGTATTTGTGCTTAGGCCTATAGTTTTATTTTCACGAAAATGTATTAGTATTTGTATTTGTTGTTTTGGTTTTTTTAGTTTAGAATGTCATTTTCAAAAGTGACATGCTTGAAGTATTCTGCATTAGTCGTAAAAAAGCCAGTTGGCAAGATAAAGACACCAAGAAGGCATATCTTGTATGCAATTTTTTTTAAAATACTCTATGCAAATTTAAGTGCATGTGGCTACTTTTGTATCTTAAGTAGTTTTTGCTACAAGTTGATTCTATGCCGGTCAGTCATTCAGTCAGGACAAAGCCGTTTATATCTATATATCTAATTCCGTAAGCCCAAATTTGCAAATGAAATTGTGAGCAAACGGTAGGTCGTAGAAAGCTGGGAGAGGTCTCATTTTTGAGGTCTGGGCATGAAATTTTGGGGAAAAATATTCATTTTTGTTAATTGTGTCACGAAAATTTGTTACGGAATAAAATAATTACCATTTAAATAGCATAGCAATATATAGGTGTAAATCAAGTGATTTTAGTGTTAAAAACAGGTGATTGTATATAAGTTGGAAAATTCAGTTATCATAACAACACCTGAATGTGCAGTTTGTGATGTGTTTTGTTATTGCAGCTGTGTTTTTGTTTCAAAGTGAGAATTAAGATCAAAGCTTAGGCTATATGATTAAACACATTATAAAATTATTTCTACTGTACTTGCTATTTTTTACTGTAATGAATACCGCTGGAAGACTACCTCGCAAAAGTAGGCCAACACGAAGAGGTATTGCTACTACAAATATAGTCTATATATAGGGGCTGTTGCCCCTACAAGCCACTAGTATATATACATATACATATATATTAAAAAAAAGTGTTTGATAAAATATTATTCTTTTTTACTTTAAAAAATTAAAAGAATATAATAACTATTATTAATAAATTATTAGTGAATTAAAATTATATTTGTTTAGATACATACAACTATTTTACTGTTTACATTTGTCTACACATCGCAATCGTTTGTCCAACATGCGAGTTAAAATATCGTCAGTTGTTCTTGTTTTGTTTGCATCACATTACCACATATACAGGGTGTTAGTGAACTAGCTTTAAACATTTTTTAGATATGTTCCTTGGGTCAAGACAAACAAAAAACACCATATAAACATTTGTCTAAAATTCCTAGATTTCTGTCTGTCGGCCTGTTTGTGTTTTTTACAAATGGTTTTATAATTTAAGATCTACTTAAGTTAGAAACTTGAAACTAGGTATAAATGTGTACATCAGTAAGTAGAATAGCTGTTTAAAACTTTTTGCTGTAACTAAAGCCGTTTCAAAATGGCGGCCGTTTAAAAATTTTAAACCTAAATTATCCATAAACCGTGTATTTCAACAAAAAATATCAAAACACCTTTTTTACATCACTTTTGATTCCCTATTTGATGGTATAACTGTCAAAACAATCAGGGGAAGGATAGTAGCAAAGTTAAAGATAATGACAGAAAATGTACATACAATATTGTAGTATTTATTTTCTGTGATGGTATACTGTAGGGTGCCGGGTTGAACAAACCAATTATTACACATAACGTAACTATTATCCTTCATCCGATTGTTTTGTCAGCTACACCATCCGATAAAAAATAAAAATTGCTACAAAAAATGTGTTTTGAGATTTTTTGTTAAAATGTACGGTTTTAGAGTAATTTAGGTTTGATATTTTTAAATGGCCGCCATTTCGGAACGGCTTTAGTTACAACAAAGAATTAAAAAAAATATATTTTACTTACTAATGTAGGCCTACACATTTATACTTATTTTCAAGTTTCTAACTTAAATAGATCTTGAGTTATAAAACCATTTGTAAAAAACACATACAGACCGACAGACAGAAATCTAGGAATTATAGACAAATGCCTATATGGTGTTTTTTGTTTGTCTTGACCCAAGGAACATATCTACAAATTGTTTAAAGAGAGCTCACTAACACCCGGTATATATTATTAATTTTCTCAAAGACATGTTTTGTAGCAACAGCATGTCTCCCTCATTTTAAAGCTTGTGTTCTCCGCTATTAACAAAAAATAGACAAATATCTTAAAACTAATGTTTCGGTTAAATCAGCGTTTACAGTAAAGTAAAACACATACGATTTTGTCAAAGCTTTTGATCCAAATCAGTTGTTTTATTTATAATGGTCGGGCGTCAAGTCCGTTCGCAAAACCAATAACTTTTTTCATATTTTTTCAATTTTTATTAGTAACCCTAAATATTACCCGGAAAAAAGGTTGTCCGATATTAATGTCTGAAAACTTCTCTACATGCGAATGACAGTTTCATTGAAAAAAAAAAAAAAAAAAAAAAATGCGTGTTTAGGTTTTGGTAAAATGTAAATAACCTTATGAGTTTAAAAAAAAGTATTTATTTCGAAATTACAGATATTTCAATTTTGTTTATTCGTATAGGTGTTTATTCGAATAAAAGTGCACATACTTTAGAGCATAAATTGTTACACACCCTTTAAAAAATACAAAACAAATATATTCCTATACTTAAATGTAATCTTATATAAAATTGTATCTTGTTTGCTAGAAATTCTATTTTCTTCCCCAGCTTTCTTGGCGGGATTTTAATATGCTTGTTATATTAGAAGTAGCGGGAAGGCAGAGCGGCTCTGATATTATTAAAACCTATTTCTCATTTGACGCTAATAAGTTCCGTGTTCAAGTTGTGGAAATAAAACGCAAGACCTGAAATATCAAAACATTGTTTACTACAAAACTCGCAGAACAATTGTAGCAAATTGCAGTAATAAAGTTTGGGATCAGTGAACAAGTGAAGCAAATTGGGTTTTCCTGCACAAATGTCAGAGCTCAATAGAAATGCAACGTATTGACTTGCTCTAACAGCTATCCTGCGTTGTTGCTGGAAATTTGTTAGAGTGTTATCTATTTTTATTTGAGTATTATTAGCGAATTTCCACAGGAGCTATTGCAGTGGCCCTTATGGTGAGACACAAGGTCGGGAGTAGCAAATGAGCACCGATCATTTTCCCTAAAACACGTTTTGGGGTGTCAATAAAATTCATATATATGTATGTATATAATATGTATGTATATTTATATGTGTTCGCACTCTAGCGGCCGCATTTTAAGTCCGATTTGGTCCAAATTTGGTATACGTGTTGGTTGTCTATGTCGCTCAGACGAGTTCGTTAGCCAAAAAAATCCAACAACCGGAAGTACGTTTTTTGACCGGCAGTAACTATTTTTTGAAATTTTTACAAGAATGAAATTTGTTTAGAGTTTTTTACTAAAAATATAAATGTAGGATGTTATTCTGCACATTTTGTTTTTTTACGCGACCTTATAGCTCGCTTGGTTTCCCCAAAATCGACCAATACGTAAAATACCCGGTTCGAAGCCAAGTGGTGCAAACTCGCGAGGCCACTAGGAGGAAACAAATTCTACTTATATATTGCGTACCCACAGACAGCTGTTCAACGCCTTCGTGAGTAGACCTATTTCCCAAATTGTTGGTTGAAACCCTAAAACATAGGCATATAAACTTAATTTTGGAAATTTGCTCAACTCACGTCAGCGGTCCAGCTGCGTGGTCGAATTATGTTTTATGAAATGTGTATTGATCTTAACCATCAGCAACCTTAATTATTGCCACTTCCATAGATAAGGTGAGCTATTGCGCAGGAACTCTTACGGTGAGACCTAAGGTAGGTGCGTCAATATTACTGATCATGATCCCAAGAACACGTTTTGGAGTGTCAATAAAATTGTAACACATGTGTATTTTATATATGATTGTTGGAACCTCATGTTTCGTATTTGGTCAAAACATGGAACACATGTTGGATTTATAAATCGCTCTAATGAGTTCGTTAGCCAAACATATCAACCAGAAATAACGTTCTTTTATCAGAAGTAACTTTTTAAACTTTTGTAGTGTTTTATGTAAACAATATTGGAGTTTATTTTGTACAATTTTTTAAAACGCCATTATAGCCCGTTTTTTTCGCCCAAAATCAATGCAAACGTAAAATACCATAAAAGTATCCGTGGAGGATTTTACCGAGGGGACAGTATCTGATCTGAGACCATCGGGATGAAAATTCGCGAAGCGAAGCAGTCCTTTATCTGAGGCAGCACGATCGTGGTGCAAACTCACAAATGACAGTCCACAATCCGTGGCCGCATGATCGTGGTGCAAACTCACAAACGACAGGCCACAATCCGTGGCCGCATGATCGTGGTGCAAACTCACAAACGACAGTCCACAATCCGTGGCCGCATGATCGTGGTACAAACTCACAAATGACAGTCCACAATCCGTGGCCGCATGATCGTGGTGCAAACTCACAAATGACAGTCCACAATCCGTGGCCGCATGATCGTGGTGCAAACTCACAAATGACAGGCCACAATCCGTGGCCGCATGATGTGGTGCAAACTCACAAATGACAGACCAAAAATCCGTGGCCGCATGATCGTGGTGCAAACCTACAAATGACAGTCCACAATCCGTGGCCGCAAGTCCAACAATTGCCAGTGGAACGATGCAGCGTGGAAACACGCAGCCAGCTATTCTGCGCCTTCGACAGCAGACCAATTACCCAAATAGTTGGTTGAAACCCAAAAACAAAGAAACTTAAATTTGAAAAAGAAACTGGTATCTTAAATCGTTTATGAAACAATACTATGTTTCTGAAACACACATAAGTTACAGACAGACAGCCTTAAATAAGCAAGGCAGGACACATGTTATATTGCATTATTTCCTTGTTCTATCCTGCTGAATAACATGGTAAATTTTTATAGAATGGTTGCGAGAATTACAGGTATAATTTTCTTTAGTTTGGAATTTAATTTAATTAAACACACCTTGATGCCACGAAGAACGAAGTTACTAAGAGACTGTTGCACATTCCGAAAAACAACAGAATCCTGATACTAAATGTAAAACCGAAGAAACTGAACGAAAAAACATATTGAAATGTGCATCGCAACGGAAAATAAATTTATAAATCAATAGCTAAGTATGCACAAAAGTAAAATGGTTAATTAAACCCAAGGCCATTGTATTAAAGCTCAAAACAGATATTACGAGTATGGTATTGTCGGCTTTATTGTCCAACCATAAACGGGAGTAAACAATAGAGGCGGAACTACTTTTCTTCCTCCATTGTACACCTTCCTGCTGTAACGTTTTGTAATATAAATGCCATATTCGATTTTGTTTATGCTACTTTTTGATTTTACTATAAATGTTATGTCAATGTGAAAATATTCCACGATTGATTAATGTGTTTTTAATGCTAATCATATGTGTTTTGCAGAACTGCAAAGTTATATTTGACCAATAGGCCTACTTATTGACAATACGTAAATTATTTGGACTTTATTAATTATTAATTATAGTTGTATACACTCCTCAAATTATAGTTTGTTTTTGGATATCAAAATTAGGTTCTTTAAATTAACTGGTGTCATGGTAAACATTAATAAACATATAGTACGATAGAAAATAAATCGACCACGCAGCTGAACTGCCGACGTGAGTTGAGCGAATATAAAAAATTAAGTTTATATGTTTTAAGGTTTTAACCAACTATTTGGGAAATGTATCTACTCACGAAGTCGCTGAATAGCTGCCTCTGTACGAAATATTAGTAGAATTTGTTTGCATCTAAGCCTGCAGCTTCGACTCACTTGCTCCGTCATTCCACTCAGTGCGGAAAAACTCCCTTTGCGAGTTTGCATCTCGACCTTGCGGCCTCGGCTTATGGACTGCCTCGCTTTGCTCGTACAAACTCGGCCGTCGACCTCGAAAAAGAAGACGCGACCACGGTAAAATCCTCCACGTGATATACTTGTATTGTATTTTACGTTTTGATCTATTTTTATGGAACCAAGTGAACTATAAGGTCGTGTAAAAACAAAATGTGCAGAACAATATCACACATTTTTTGTTGTTGTTGATTAACCTTACAAAATTTTTATTCTATTACGAACAATCTCAAAAAGCAGATACTTTCTGTCAAAAAACGTGCTTCTGTTTATTAGATTTTTTTGGCTAACGAACTCGTCTGAGAAGCTTAGACAACCGACGTGTGTATAAAATTTGCACCAAATCGGACTGAAAATGAAGCCGTTCTCGCACAGCGCTTGCGTGTCGAACTATTTTCCTGCTCTTTCCTTTCAACTACCGGAAAAAGTCGGAGAAAGGGAAGCGTTTTACTTATTTCTTCTGAACCAGGCCAAGAAGTTTCACTTCAAACGTAAGTAAACTATATGCACATTCTTCCAGTGCTACCTAAGGTTATCTCTTTACAAACATTCAATTAAATCATTGCAAATTGTTACAGATTCAATTTCAATAAAATCGATTGCATCGTCCAGTTTACACAAAAGTGTAGTTATGTGTTTCAGTTTATTGCAGTTGGGTGCTAGTATTTCTTGTGCAAAGCATTACAACTCACTTTAAAAACTAAGTCTTATGTTATTTACTCTAAAATATCCTACGCACTTAAGGCTCGGTTTCCTACATTCAAAACGGCAAAGTTGGGTACTAATTTCAATGTTAAATAACCAAAACATACCTTCACTAATAAGCATATTTTTGTGTTTATTTGTCAAAAAACAAAAGCTGTATTTTTTTTAAGTAAAAAAAACCGAAAAAATACTTCAAAAAAGTAAAAAAACGCCAACCTTAAAAAAAAAATAAAAAATAAAATCATTTAATCACAAAAAAAGGTGTATAAAAGAAAATTTCTTTTTAAATGAGAAAAACCACAAAGTACAATGATATCAAATGAAATGGCCAAACTACTTTTACATCTACAATCTACAATCCCTTTCACACCTCTCCCCTTCATTTCCTCCACCCATTCACTGAACCTGAAACTGAAAACTTTTCAAACACCGAAACCTGAAAAATACTGGAAACGAAAAAAAATTTTTAAAAGCTTGGCGGCTCGTGCAGCTGATACATAAACAAGTACATAAATAAGCATTGCACTATACACATTACACACGCCGCCAAGGTTTAATAATTTTTTTTCGTTTCCAGTTTTTTTTCAAGTTTCGGTGTTTGAAAAGTTTTCAGGTTCAGTGAATGGGTGGAGGAAATGAAGGGGAGAGGTGTGAAAGGGATTGTAGATCGTAGATGTAAAAGTAGCTTGGCCATTTCATTTGATATCATTGTACTTTGTGGTTTTTCTCATTTAAAAAGAAATTTTCTTTTATACACCTTTTTTTGTGGTTGAATGATTTTTTTTTTAAGGTTGGCGTTTTTTTACTTTTTTGAAGTTTTTTTTTCGGTTTTATATCACATGTTTTTTTTTCATAAAAATATTTGTCATTATGCGTCAAAATACACCTACAGACCAAGTTTCGTCGAAATCAAAATCAAAATCCGTTTGGTAGTTTTCTATAATTAATATGAGACCTCCAATCATCTGTTCTGCATAGTATTTTCAACGCGTAATATCTCCGCGAATTTTAAACCTACAACATTCTTCTTGGTCTCATTCGAAAGGTATTCTTTCAGACAACAAATTTCATATATCGATATATATCGATCAATCATATCGATATTATCGATATTATCGATTGGGGCCATATTGAAATCTTTAGACACGGCTACAGCCTCCCCATATGAACGGATTTTGCTGAAATTTGGTATGGAGATCACGTTTGCATTGCAGAAGTGCCTTTTGTATGTTACATCTCTTGACCCAAACTTTTTGTGCACTTTGGGGGGGTTCAAAATTTTGAAATTGCGATAAAACGGGTCAAATGACGTTTTTTCGAAAAGATTCTATTTTCCATATTGTTTTTTCGTCGAAATACACCTACATACCAAGTTTCATCGAAATCCGTTTGGTAGTTCCTTTGTTTTAATATGTATAGCTGAAGGAGAAGAAGATTACGAAAACGTGTCATAAACGCCATTTTCAGCGCCTCATATCTCCGCGAATTTTTCACCTAGAAATGTCGTTCTGGTCTCATTCGATTTGTCTTCGTCCAGACAACAAATGTTATAAATTTCATTGATGTCGGTTTCGTAGTTTTTGAATATGAACAACGTCAAAACGCCGTTTGTTGTACTTCGGTAGTATAAGCAGTCGGTTCCCTGCCGCCAGTTCGTTTCGCGCGTTCCTTGTTTTGGGCGTTTGTTATTTTTTTTTTAAGCTTGGCGGCAGGGCGACCGCCCTGCTTGATAAGATTGTGGGTGTTGATTGCTAAGGTTTCTTGCAATATCTCTTTTTGAAACTGAGTAAAAAATTAATAAATTTTACTATTTTTTACTATTTATATCATACGTTTATGAAAACAATAAAACGGGTTTTGAAAATGTATTCAGCAATCAATATCCGCATATAACAGTACTTCAAAATGAAACCAAATTTTGTAATTTTCTCCACGAATTAACGGAAAAATATGACTTATTCTGTAGCATTGCTCTTATGGGAATCAGATTCAAAATGTTGACCGGGAAGCGCTCCCTTAAGAGTCTGCTCCAGTAAACGAGAAAGCAACCGGAAACGCAAGCGCTTCTCTCTATAACCGTACCTAAACAGTGCAATATTTTGCAGCTGAGCGGTTCGACATTGCCTCATCTCAAACCATTTTATAAATCCATCTTTTGTAATTGAGTGCTGAAAAAAAAACTGATTGTTTTTTATAAAATTTCGGATCCGGCTTGCAAATTGCTTTTCATTATAAATTTTTTATTGTGTTAGGAAAAAAATCAAACTTTGTACTTACAAAATGTCAATTACATAACAAATTATATTTTAAACAAATCTAAAATGCAAAACGGATGCGTAATGTAATTGTGCTTAAAATGAGACCTTGCAAACAATTTTATGATACAAAATAAACGAAATAAATGGTTTGAAATTTAACATTGCTCTTATGGGATAAAAATCCAAGATGGCCGTCATTACAGCAGACCCTTAAGTGAGTCCGGTCAGTCCTCCTCAACAATGATTAATTTGAAATTTTTATGTACCCTTTTCAGAGCAACCATAATAGATAGAGGCCTGAAATTTGTACCACATACTCTTCATATTATGTCCTATTACATTAGATGCTTTTTTAAACTCAATTTGCGTTGTGAAAAAAATTTTTTTTAGATGAAGCTTCTTTTTTATTTTTACCTTATTTAATTTTAAAACTAAGTGTGATGTAAAAAAACCCCATGTCTACAGTTGTAAGACATATTGACGAATATGTGGTAAAATTTTCAGGTTTCTATCCATAATATTGTTGCTGAGAAAAGGGTACATAAAATAGAAGAATGCAACTTTCGGAAAAACACAAGGAAAGTTGGCATACCTTGTTTTAGCAAGCTTCAGCTGCATGTGATTCCACGTAAAGCAAAATATGCATTATACAAGTATTTTTTACGCATGTTTCTCGCCATATTACTCCCGCTTATTATATGTATCAGATTAAACAGAAAAGAACTTAGAATAGTTATACAACATGTTTAAATGTTTACTGGCTCGACCCGCTTAAGGTCGTCCGTTAGTAATATACCAATATTTTGCTTTATGCCTTTAAAATATAATAGTATAAAGCTTTCCAATCGATGATAATCGTACATAATCAAACTTGTTGAAGCACGCCCTTGATATAACTCTCCTTCTTTTCTCTTCAATTTCTTACTGAGAATGTTTCTTCCAGAATAAATCAAAGTGTCAATTTGGGCACTTATGTGTCATACAATCTGACAGTCGTCTTGTCTCCACACCCTTACTGCTAAGGACGACTAGCAACTCTCTGATACCAACACAGATGCAGATCTGACAAAGCTTTGTCAATATGTTAAACATTTTTATTAGAAAAGACATACTTCAACAATCAATAATACAAAATGTCATACATTTTTAATGATCATCGGTTAACCGACAAAGTATATCTGTATACCAACTAGATAAAACTCAATTTATCTGAAGCTAATATAATTTTATGTTTTATATGTATATATTGATCTATATATATATATAAAAGATAAATACCACTCACTCATTCACTCACTCACTCACTGACTCATCACGAAATCTCAAAAACTACTGAATGGATTGGAACGAAATTTGGTATGTAGCTTCCTCTAGGGCCATAAGTGCTCGCTAAGAAAGGGTTTAAAAAAATTCGAAATCTAGGGGGGTTGGGTGGGTCAAATTTACTAAATCACGATCTTTCCAAAACTACCAAAACGGATTGGACTGAAATTTGATATGTAGCTTCCTCTAGGGCCATATATGCTCGCTAAGAAAGGGTTTCAAAAAATTCGAAATTTTAGTTGGTTTGGGGGGTCAAAGTTACTAAAAATAAAAATACATAGTATAATATATTTATTGATATATTTTTTTGGTTAATATACATTTAACTTTGATTTCTCTATCGATCCATGCAAATCCGGATCGGAGCATCTATCTATATATTTTGCTTCCCCGTTCTATATATTCATCATCATATTTAATGAACGATATGTCTAAACATGCTGAAACCTCAAACAATATATATTATTTATGAGATAGATATTCCAATTAAAACAAAATATTGTATGGTTATAAGTCTTACGAATTTTTTTTGAAGGGTTTAAAATATTGGTAAATTGGATTTTTATTTTGTTGCCTACAGACTGATCACGATTTCTTAAAATGTATATAGCCTTGAAACAAGAAACCTGGCACAAATAACTGTACCTTGCCTCTCCCGCCCCTCCCTCACTTTCACTTTCCTACTCACTGACCACAAGGCACTGGTGCATCAGTTGGGCTTATCATTTTTATGTTCTCATTCCTCTAAACCCTTCTATATTATACTCCCGTTCTCTCTTATATTGCGGAGGATAATATTGGGGAAATTGGGCAGCTTTCAGACAATGATCTCCAAAACTCTCAGTCTCCGTCGACAGAACCGTGTTTGTCAACTGATACTGTTGAGTATGATCATTGTTCCATTGTTCAAACAACCCAGAAATGTGGGAAAAACGGCGAAAACGTTTTACTAATACTAATCGTGCTAAAGCACATAGGGTGTCTGTCAAAAGATACTATAAAAATCCTCCCGTGCATCGTGAGGCTTCCAAAAAGTACAGTCAACAAAATCCCCAGGTCAAAATGGCTGCCGTTCAAAAATACAGTTCTAAAAGATGTCACATGAAGGTGCTTCCATTGTCTGAAAAATCAATGTCAGGGTTTCAGTACAACTGCAAAACCGATTATCACAAAGACAAAACAGTTGAACTAGGTCCTATGACGACATGTAAATGGTGTACAGCTATGAAGTGGTATAAATTACATGGTTTAGAACCTACGATTCATATCCTTATGACACACAAAATTACCATCATTTGTCGCATTTATTTCACCAAAATTATTATGCAATAGCGAAGCATTGCCGGGTCAGCTAGTATATATATAAGGCTATTCAAGGCTATATATAAGGCTTTGTCCTGAATGACTGACTGACAAAAGACAAAAAATCAACGTGGAGTAAATACTAAATAAGATACAAATACGAAAGTTTGAAGGTATATTCGTATGGGATGATAGACGCACACTAAGAAAGTATTTAGCATTATTTTATTTTAAAGCTTAAAAATAGTGAAAATTCTAATAAAACAACTGTTCGCACCTAAACGTTGCAACACATGTTTGTTTGAACTCATTACCATATCAACCAACTTATCGAATTTAGATTAGTTTATTATTATTCAAAACCAACACCTAATTTTGTTTAGGCTAACAAAATAAAAGCAAACTCAAACAAAAAACCAGCGATAACCGCTTACTGTATTACATTTCAATCCAAACATCTGTAGTTACATAATATAAATAAAACAGCTGATTTGGATAAAAAACCTAATAATTCTAAGTTATGCCTATAATAAACCAAAACACGTTTATTTGCAACAAATTAGGCCTATATTTAGAAGCAGGTAATTGTACTTTACAACCAACAGTTTTTTTATTACATTAAAACAAAAGTTTACTGTATTATAAGTCAAACATGTGGTGGTACTAGTGTGTCCTTTAATTTTTAATATCAAAATTTGTTTGATATTAATCAATTACCATGGTGATCACCTCCCCAACTTACAGAAAAAGTAGGGCAATAGCACGCAGCTTAGGCGTTGATTGCAGTTAGCTAGTAGTACTTTTGTTTTATAACTAACTTTAAACTGTGTTTTGCAATACTCGTATAACGCTACAACGTTCTGCTACACTTCTAAAAATAAAGTTTTTACTTAACATTATTCCCTAATTTTCTGTACAATTATTTCATTTTCTCTTTGTTTTGTAAAAATAAATATTTAACTAACCAGATACAAGCATTTTAAAGCTATTTTAATTTCTGAAGATAGTTTATGAATTAGCTTAGTCGTTTGAAATTTGTTGCTGTAAATTTGCTGGTCAAACACATATTATTTCTTCGACAAATTTCCTATTGAACTATACAAAACGATACTTACTGTATGGAGCCATTTTTCTATCATAGTAATTTATATAAATTTCAAGTATAGGATGTCTATTGAAGTAAGCCTAAAAGGTTATTGAATCACTTCTTGCCACACACCATTTACTATACAATAAGGATAATAACATTCCCACTTTTGATAAGTACAAGAAACCGTGGATTCTTCTAAACAAAATTGGGGCTGCGTCGGACCAGACGGTGGGAGTTATACTTCTTTGGCCATCCAATGGTATAGACAGATAGACCTACTATTGATTTAATATATTTTGGGAAAAACTAGTCGTAACTTATAGTAGCCCTACTATTTTGTAGATGATAGCCTATTCTTTTATAAAAACACTAACCAACACTGAAGGCATATTTTAAAATTACTATCCCATTTTTTCCTTTTTTGTTACATTTGTTTATGAATACTATCGTTCCATCTGTTTGGTTTTTCACAGTTAGTCTGGGGACCATGATCAGTGCTCACTTACTACACCCAACAAAATAAATGAGCTCCCGAAGTTTCTGCATGTCGTCGTGAATCACCCTGCATATAAAATGTTTAATGAATGCCGGAAACGTGTTCAGGGGACCATGATCAGTGCTTACTTACTACACCCAACAAAATTAATATTGCATTGTCATCGGTCTTTGATAAGTGTGCAAAGATTCAAATCAATTCGACTTTTTGAAGGGGGGGGGAATCACGTCGTATTCTGGGGACCATGATCAGTGCTCACTTACTACACCCAACAAAATTAATGTTGCATTGCCATAGGTCATTGATAAGTATGCAAAGTTTCAAATCAATCCACGTTTTGAAGTATAGGAAAGGTATAAAAAGGCACTTTCCGGATTTTACTCCTAAACAAATATCTACTACAAACAAATATCGTTTGGGGAACGATACTAACTTAGCCCAAAGTATCTTTTGAAGCAATCGGAAATTTTGAGTGTCACCTAAAAATGGAGGATTTTGGGGGCAACTCAACATTTTTAAATGGGAAGTATGGTCCTGTGATACCTCGTTTTAAAGTTCTATTTAAGACTAGGAAAATTATATGAATAAAATAAAAATCGGACCATTAAAAAACAAAATGGCGTCCCTAAACGTGTTGAAATAAATCGACATAAAGTTGCTAATATCTCGAAAAGGAAGAGTTTTTAGATAAAATTTCAAGAGACAAAAAATGTTTATTTCAAAGTGCTTGACATAAAATATTGGTTTCAAATCGATTTCGTAAGTTTTAAGTCGATTCGTATATCTTAGAAAATTTTGTACAGAATAAAATTTACGAAATCGATTTGAAAGCTTTTATTTAAGTCTAGCACTTTGAAATAAACATTTTTCGTCTCGTGAATTTTTTTTCAAAAAACTCTTCCTTTTCGAGATATTAGCAACTTTATGTCGATTTATTTCAACATGTTTATGGCCGCCATTTTGTTTTTGGTGGTCCTATTTTTATTTTTTTATATAATTTTCGTAGTCATAAATAGACCTTTAAAATGATTTATCACATGACCATACTTTCCATTTAAAAATTTTGAGTTGCCCCCGAAATCCCCTATTTTTAGGGGACACTTAAAATTTCCGATTGCTTCAAAGATACTTTGGGCTAAGTTAGTATCGTTCCCCAAAGGTATTTGTTTGTTTTAACAAACACAAAAGTTAAAGAGGGGGGGGACTTTTATGACACCTGGTTTTTAAAATTTGATTGTCCCCAAATTAAAGGGTTTACTCAGCTAAATGGCTCCATATACATGTTTTTGTAACACATGTTTGTTTCGTATAGTAAATGTTAATTTCTTTTGGGAAATTAATTGCTTTCACTAACAATAGTTTGTTTTTTTATTTAATATAAAGCGTCAGTTTTTATAAATGCTCGTCACCTTCAAACGTGTTGAATATTATTTACCGTCGCCTTAAAAATTGTAACGTATGTACCGCGGAGTAAATATATGCGATAACTTATATAGAGGTTAACACAACTACTTAACCCACCATTTTAACCTACTGAGCCGTATAACTTGCCACCTATAATTTACCACACTTCACGGCCATATACAAGAACAATTTCGACAACTATTATTCAATAAACTAATGAATTATTACTATACCAGATTTATCTGGGTAGAACGTACAACAAACTACGTATTTATTTTGCAGTCATAAATCGTGTCGACAAAATCGTCAAGACTGCTTGGACATAATTATTAAGTTACTGACTGCACATGACTCACAAAACTGACAACGATTTGAAGACGCCTCACGTTAGCAAAATTAGTCGGACGTTATAAAATAACTAATATAATGAAATTGGCATTTAATCACACAACACTGTATAAGAACCGGTTTCCGTCGTAGCGCAAACTGAAATCAAAGTTTAATATTATACATATA
Organism: Philaenus spumarius; assembly: GCA_018207615.1. Lineage (NCBI taxonomy): Eukaryota > Metazoa > Arthropoda > Insecta > Hemiptera > Aphrophoridae > Philaenus > Philaenus spumarius. Next base: position 495,364 of record JAGFPH010000417.1, on the reverse strand, counting down.
TACACATGAAGGTACATATTCGAACAATTGAATAGTGGCATGGTTCAAGATATAGCTTTTGATCTTGAGTGCGTCCCAATATGCAGTTTACAATACAAAGACAACATTATACTGCACAAAGGTACAAATGTCTGTTGCAGAATCTATTGCCAACAAACTGAGTATTTTTATGCTCCAAAATAGGTAATTTGCATTCCCTGATTAAAATTAAAAAAGGGTATGAGCGCTACATAATTTAAACCTCCATTATCTCTAATGACGTTTGAATTATGAACGTAATGGCACGCTATTCCTTCATTAGCTTCGTAACATAACTTTAATAAACTGTTTAGTTTTGAAGTTCGTACTCGGGTATTTTACTGGATGTCAATAGCTGTAACAGCTACTCTAAATACTTGTTAATAATAATCGTTTAATGTTAAAGTCTTGATAGTTATAAGTACAAAATAATGTATTCGATCTCAATTTTAAATGTAATTTTTAATAATTTGACATGATTCTATACCCATACCAAAAATACAATAAGTAAATTTTAAAATTGAATTACTGATTCAGTTAAATAAATTATATAACATAATTCCAGACACGCAGCTGAATCGCTGATGTTACATGAACGAATTTCCAAGATTAGGTTTATGTGTTTTAGGTCAATCAACTATTTGGGAAATTTGTCTACTCATGAATAGCTGCCAATGTCTACTAAATATATTAGATTAGTTTGCTTGGACCTCGTCTTCAAGCAATGGATCCTCCGCTCGTAGCTAAAAGTTCTACTTGCTAGTTTTCGCCTCGACTTCGCTGCCTCGGATTAAGGACTTCGCTTTGCGAGTTTGTACCTCGACCTTACGGTCTCAGATTATGGACGACTTCGCTTCGCTCTTAGCGGACAAACACGCTTCGCGAGAATGCATTCCGGCCGTCGACCTCGGACCAGAAGCTGGCCCCACGTTGATTTGACCCAGGTACTTTTATGATATTTTATATTTTGATCGATTTTGGCTAACCGGTCGGCCTGTAAGATCGCGTAAATAATGTACGGAATAATCTCCTATACAATTAAAAAAATATAAAACCAAAAAAAATCTAGCTTGACGCTACTATAATGGCAAACTGCTCATTTATTCATTTTGGCTGTTAGTATTTGAGCTATAGGCCTCTGTACAGTATTTACAATTTGCTTTATATTATTTGTGTAATTTTACAACAACTTGTCGCACTGATGGAAATAAATAATATACTTCATAATTACACACATTGATTTTTATCTTAGTCGGTAAATTAAAATCAACACTCCAACTTGTAAAAGTTCTTAACGACCTTTCCGATGGCTTCAACAAACGAAACCGATCTATTGCAGTGTTCCTGGACATATCAAAAGCTTTTGATAAAGTATGGCACGAAGGCCTGCTTTACAAACTAGCCCGCAGCCCAGTCCCTCCATGCTGTGATCATCTCATAAGCTCATACCTCTACAGTAGATGGTTTCCGGTCGCTATTATTATTATATATTATCGCATATATTATTTCTCAAGACTATTTTTTTGTCGGTACGCCATAACTTCCTTAATACATCATCAAATTACATGAATGAGGCATCATTTTAAAGCTTTCCTTAACCACTACACGGGAAAAATAGACAAACAGCTTAAAATTCATGTTTTAATAACACAAATTGATTTAAAAAACTTTTATATTATACTCTGTATGTTCCTAATGAAAGGCGCCATCTACTAACCATCTGTTTAACTAGCATGACAGCTGTTAGTTAGATTGTTTACACTGTAAGATTGTATAGGGAAACTGTTATTTATAAACCAATGTAACTAAATAAACTTAATTAACTGAATTAAATCAACGTGTTAAATCAGGTAAATGTAGGCCTACTCCGAACTTGCGAAATATTCGCACGGGTCAGCTAGTTATTACTATTATATTATATAGACTTGTTAACTTGTTAGAATAGACACAAAATCAGCTAAAATTTAGCAAGAATCATAAAAGACAAAAAGTAATGAAGCAAACATTGACATACGAATTAGGCTTCTGCAATAATCTGTTCAAAACAAAATCAAGATTTCTCTAAATTGAACTATTTTAAAGATTGCAAATGAGTGTATTTTCGATTACAGGGAAATGGTATTGCCTCACACTGCTTACAGATAAAGTAGGGTAATGGCAACTTAGGCGTTCATTGCAGTTAGTTAATAGTATTTCTGTATTAAAGCGTTAAACTTTCTTTAAACTGTGTTTTCCATTGCTTGAGCAACTGTACAATATTTCTGTCGCACTTCTGAAAATAAAGTTTTTACTTAATCCTTGCTTCTTTACAACTATTTCATGTTGTGAAATCAAAAACCTCTTTATTTTAATTCTTTGAGTAATATTATTGGTTATATGTTTTATATATTTGAACACACTGCTATTTAATTAGGTTTACACATTTAATATCCATCGTTTGGAAAGTTACATGGGAGAAGGGAACCAATGCAAATGATCTTTAAATACAGCCTACTTTAAATTCAGTAAACATCCAAAATCGTTTACAAGATTTTATCTCAATTAAAGTTAATTTTTTAAAAATAAAGATTTATATCTAATAAATTTATTCCCAAATAGATTAGTCAGACTATTCAGTATCTTTAAAAAAATACAAATATTCCCATTGTTTTTCTAGTATTAAATTAATTATTAAATTGAGTAGGTGGACATTTAAACTTTTTGGTGTAAATTTGCTTGTCAATTAGGTCTACACTTAATCGGTTTGATCATTTCCCTATTATTACGAACATGGCATTATTAAGTAATTTGTTCAGTATTTGAGTTTGTAGCCTATATTTTCTAGTAGCCCCCCTTAATCTATTCTATTTGTACTTCATATCTTTAGCCTCCTGTAATAAAATTAGTATTTGTTGGGTTATTGGGTAGTTTCATAGTTCACCAATTTTGTATAAAAACAACGTTGGGCCTACTTGCTATTGTTAAACAGTGTTTCCGACTGATTTTAACTTAAACCAGTTGGTTTAGGTTAGGTCAATGAAACAAAAACAATGGAAACATCTACCCAAATGCTTTCTGTATTAAAGTTTAATTCAAACACCTGTTGTTACATATTACAAATAAACCAGCTGATCTTTATTAAAAGCTTAAAGCTTATCACAATTTCAGGTTTGGCCTATACTGAACCGAAACGCATTTCTTGAAACCGTTTACATTTATTACAATAACATAATAACAACCTACTTGGCAAATTTTGAATCAGACAGCTGTTAGTGTTATCACGAAAAACTTTTTTTGAAATTTAAAATTTAAAATAAAATTTATTTCTGTTTTAGTTTCTACCATAGTTTCTTTCTCATAAAATAATCTATATTTCATAAAATAACTAACAAGTTGGGTCTAGTCAACACATGTTAGGTTTGAAATACTTTTTATTCGTATGGTTACGAGAAATATCTAAATGAAACGATTTTTAAAACTTAAAATTGAACCGTCAACATAGACCTACTTTTGCAAAAAAAATATCTAATTTTACTGCTCTTACGGGAGACTTAAATGTATAATTTTTTTCGGCTGTTAATTAACATTCTTAACTTAGTATTTTTGTACTTGAAAACCAACATTTGCTTTTCATTTATAAAAAAAATTAAAATAAAAATCTACGTTTTTGACAAAAAAAATCTAACTTTAGGAGTATTCCGGGAGACCTAAATATTTTTCAATTCGAATAAAATTTTCTTGGTAAATATGTGACCATAGTGACAACTTTTTATCGACTTGAAATTTTAAGTTTCAAAAAAAGTTTTTCGTGATACACCCTCGAATATTATTCGCAAGAAACAATATAAAACGGACACCGCATTGATGTTGATACGAGTCTGTTAGCATTGAAGAAACAAAATAGCGATCTTTCTTCAATGCTGTTAGTCAGTGCGCACGGCAAGACAACGTCTATTTGTGGCAAGTTCGCAACACTGTATCAGTCTAGCCTCCATAACTATTCTTCAAGACCAACAGTTGTTTTTAGGTTATTCAATAGTAAACTACGAAAAAGCCTCACTCAATTATAATTCACTATAACACCTATCAAAATTAAAATTATGCTTACTTTATTGTTTACTAGGTCTATCTGACCAGTTTGGAACGCTACTTTACCCTTTCACATTTTGGTCATATTTTATAACTTGAAAACTGCTTCTCTTCTATATAAAAATAATAAAGCTCTGTACTAATCAAACATCATTCCCGAGAAAATATCATAGAATATAATAATATGTTTGTGTTTTGCTTCACCACGGGGTTGGTGAGCGAAGTGAGCTCTCTAGTATAACATAAAAGTTAACTATGTATCACTGGAATGAAAAAAACTACTTCCTATCCATTAGCAGTATAATCACGATACCACACCACATGTTTTTACATTACGCACGTTATAACCTTTTACCAAAATGTAGGCCTATTGTTGTTTTTAAACATTTTGCTTGCGCGAACATGCATTTATAAAATAAAAAAAAATATTATAACATAAATTAAAAATAAAAATAAAATTTATTTATGCTGCATAAATTTATATTTAGAATATTTAGGCTGCACGGATTTTCTTGAGTCATAGCTAAGAACACTCTCGATCAAGTCAAGTTTCAAACACACAAAAAACTAAATAAAAATCGGTTCATCCGCTTGTAAGGTATGGTGCTACAGACAGGCACACAGATAAACAGGCACACTAAAATTGCAACATTCCTCTTTTTGCGTCGGGGATTAAAAATTTAATAAAACCATTGGAACTTGTATTTAACTTGCATCAATTGTTTCTGGTATTGTAAAATGAAACTTTGACTGATCAAAAATAATATTCTGTTAGGTAAACTATAGAAACAAAATGTTCCGACTTCGTGTAATAAGTGGCATTTTTTAAATTATCCCTTTCTGCATGCTAGAGTTATTACTTTTACAATTTAATTATTCGGAAGTGGTAGATTTTCGTTGAGATAAATATTTAAATATCCTTCGTTCATCATTTTTTGTTCGTTTACCATTTAATATTATGATTCAGCAGCGTAAATAACTTCTTAAATTTGTATTACATTACACCGTCTGTGTGTTACCACTTGGCAGGAGTTAACATCTGTTGTATTTTACTCGAAGTGATGTTAGTAAACCTAAATGCAGACCTAACGAACATTACAAAGACATGTACTTATAATCTATAATCTAAAAAGTGTACTTGCTCTATGCATGAAAAGTGTACTTTTGTGAAGTAGTTAGTGAATTAGAGTAATCTATTCGAACAAGTCTACCGAGATCGGCTGTGTGAGATGGGTTGGTAAAAAAATCCTAGAGCAAAATGTAACTACAGAAGTAGAAGCCAAAAACGAAAAAAAAAGTGTCATTGAAAATGTAACGATGAAATAACAATGATACTTCATAAGTTTTTGATTAAAATAACAAAATTGTCTTTGATTTAAAACAAACAGTACGAAAATTGGCCAGGTAGATCTCCAGAAATGGGTATCAATAGGAATGTAACCTACAACCGAACAAACCTAAGGTGCCCATATACCAAATAAATAAAAACGACATTTCATAGTTTTTTATAATGACATTTGTTTTTTCCTTTAATACAAATCGCACGAAAATCGGCCCAATATATCTCCAGAAATAGGTGTCAATAAGGTTACCATACTAATTTTTTATATTTTATT
>JAGFPH010000417.1:418142-464478 GCA_018207615.1 Philaenus spumarius | reverse complement strand
GTCCAAAGGTATGCCAAAAAGAACAAAATCAAACATTATAAAACTCATTTAGTTCACGGACTGCTTGAAGATGATCCTGACAGACGATTGGAATTTTGTTCGAAAATAATTGAAAAGACTGACGTAGATAGCAAATGGCATGAAGGAATCGTGTTTTCAGATGAAGCGACATTTTATCGAACAGGAACTGTAAACAGGCATAATTGTCATTACTATAACACAAAAAATCCACATATCTTACAAGAAGAGAAATTAAAATCAACAGGTATAACAGTTTGGGCTGCTGTTACCAAGGATGGTGTTTTGTCGTATGACATATCCCGAAAAACAATGACTGGAGAAAGGTATGCATCAGTTTTAAGCAATCACATAGTTCCTCATCTTTCTCAGCCTGAGATGAAAGACGTTTTTTTTTCCAACAGGATGGAGCTCCTCCGCATTATGCTAATGTGGCCAAAGCAGTTTTGGACCAAAATCTTCCTAACCGTTGGATAGGTCGTGGCAGCAGCTTCATGGACTGGTCCCCAAGGTCTCCAGACTTGACTGTTTGTGACTTTTTTCTGTGGGGCTTTTTGAAGGAGAATGTTTATTGTCATAATATTGCGACAGACGATGAACTAATGAGGTTGATCGAAGAGGAACTGTTGTTGATACCTCGAGAGTTGTTCAGAAAAGCGTATGACTGTTTTATATTTCGTTGTCATCAGTGCATTGCGATCGATGGACATCAGTTTGAATAAGGTTTATGGATCAAATAGATTTAATTTATTTATGAGTTACTTATATCTTTAATTCCCTAACGTTGTTTAGTGCTTAGTAACATCGTTAAAATTCAATAATTATGTTGTAACACTTAAGCAAATAAAACTATTTGAACGAAAAGGTACTATTTCTTTGATATCCCGCCATTTTGTCCTAATGTGTCAGAATTAACTGATACTCAGGTGTATTTCTTTTACATATGTGTATGTTAGGACTGTTGAGTTTCAGGTTTGTAGAGTGTTCGGTGCATCTAATATATTAATTCAAAAATAGTGACCTCTTCGTGGGACACCCGGTATATTGTTTATGTATATTTTAAATTTGAAATATTTAAAATATAAAAGCGAAATATCACTGACTCACTCACCACGATTTTTCAAGAACTACCAAACGGATTGAAATGAAATTTGGTATGTAACTTCCTCTAGGGCCATAGGTGCACACTAAGAAAGGGTTTGAAAAAATTCGAAATTTTAGGGGTGGGGGTTTGGGGGGATCAAATTTATTAAAAAACGATTTCTTCAAAACTACCGAACGGATTGGAATGACATTTGGTATGTACATTCCTCTCGGGCCATAAGTGTTCACTAAAAAAGGGTTCAAAAAATGGAAATTTTAGGGGAGTTTGGGGGGTAAAAATGACTAAATCACGATTTCTCCAAAATTACGTAACAGATTAGAATGAAATTTGGTATGTAGCTTCCTCTAGGGCCATAGGTGCTCACTAAGATAGGGTTTGAAAAAATTGGAAATTTTAGTGGGGTTTGGGGGGGATCAAATTTATTAAAAAACGATTTCTTCAAAACTACCGAACGGATTGGAATTCAATTTGGTATGTAGCTTCCTCTAGGGCCATAGGTGCTCAATAAGAAAGGGTTTGAAAAAATTCGAATTTTAGGAGGGGTTTGGGTTGGCAAAGTTACTAAAATCATAATTTCAGATCTTTTATTGTTATGAAAATAGTGCTTTTATTATTTAAGATCTATATATATAAAAGCCCAATACCACTCACTGACTGAACACTTATAAAGAATACAAATACGTTAAAAAAACTGAAAATACCAACCACCACGGGCAACGCCGTACGGGTCAGCTAGTTGTTATATATATATAATAGATTTTACGTTACTGTTGGATGTAATTACCGTATTTTGTTGTTGTTTTCGTATTATTGTTATTATTTACAAATTGCAATCTTGTTTAAACGACAATTTAATTTTCAGATTCTTTTGTTTGTAGCAGGAATTTAAGACTTCGATATAGTTTTTAACCACCTAAATTTCTATATAAATATAATTGAGCTTGATTCTTGAGAAACATTATTTCTAAAAATAAAAACACAGAAAACAATTCTCTCAAAAATTAATTCGTTTAGTGGTGAAACACGTTTCAATGACAAAGTCGTCATCTTCAGTAACATTTGAGCTACAACTAAATTATATAAGTGATGAGCTGAATACCCGTGCTTCGCTACAGGTATTTTTTATTTATTGCATCACTATGTTACATAATTTTAATATTTTTCTCTCATTTTCATTTCATCTTTTATTTCATGAAAGTGAATTATTACATGTATTTTCATCAGTTTTTACTTCGGCTCGATTACTAAGCGGATCAATCTATGTGCCCTATTTAGGCCGACTTACATGATCAGCTATGGGACAGTAAGCGCAAAAGCAATGATTTCTGCCAGTTTGAGGTACACTTTACGTCTATGAGTTCATTTTATCTAAAATATTTTCTACGAACAATATTTTACAACTTAGATGCAAATAATCAAAATGCAAAAGTCTTTTTTCTGTCCTATATATAACTTAAGAGTAATATGGCAAGTTTGAGGTATCTATCTTCATAGTCCATTTCAGGTTTCTAGTACTTTCCGGAATTGGAAGTCTCTTCGATGGTCCAGAACAGTCTGGAACATTCTAGAACACTGTTGAACTTTCTGAAATAGTTTGTAACATTCCGGAACATTCTGGTCTGTCTCGGCCACTTCGGCACTTTATTCCAAGCCGCTTCACCTGCTTCCCATACGATTACCATAAGTGTGATGCGCTTTTTTTATGGCCATTTTCGAACCCAACCCCTGCAGTTCTAATCCAAAACCATGGATAACTGCACCATAGAAAAGCATAGATTAAGGATGGAAGGCTATCATACCATATAATTACCATGAGGCTGAGGGGGTGGGTAGAAGAGGTATTAATTGTGGGCAGGTACCCGTGGCTTTGCTCACAAAAATAAATGAAATGAATATCAGGTATAATAGTTGTGTTTTAAATCTGACCTAAGATCTGAGTTTCATGGCCCAAAAATCCGCTGCGTAGTAAGTTTCATCCAAATCTATCAATGTTTTCAAACAATCAATGTTTACATACATGATCAGCTGTGCGACGGTAAGCGTAAACAGTCGTGTTTTCTATTAGTTTGCAAACAAACGCAAGATTAAAATTCATGTTTCGAAGAGCATCCAGTCCCCCTTCAGTCCATGGCTGTATAAAGGTGAAATTGTCCCATCTTATCCCTTAGATGCAAGTAATCGATATACAATATATATAATATAACTTATGAATAATAAGTACCAAATTTCATATTTCAAGCTTTATAGATAATGATAGAAATTATTGTTTATATATTGTGGTTTAACAGCAAGAAACTTAGTCGCAGGTAACAAAAATGCATATGGTTTGTTTTTTATTAGTACCATTTAAGAATTAAGTGTAATACATTTTAGATATCTAGGTTAAATCAAAGTATGACAATTATTATTTATTGTTTTACGGGTATTTTTTAAATGTTCACACTTAGACGAAAGTAATCGAAATGCTAGTGCATTAGTCTTCCAATTTACCACTTATGAAACAAATGTGTCATATAACAGCTCTTTAGCTTTGTGGGAAAAATAAAAATTTATTTTTACTGTAAAAGGACCGTCACACCCATTTCATTCATTAGACGCAACTATATAATTTCCATATTTTATTATTTTTTTACTATACAACACTTAAAATAATTAATAATTGCAAATTTCAGCTTTCTACTTAAGTGGGGAGTTAGTAGATTGCATATTTATTGTATTAGGGCTTGTATCACATTTTCTCCCCTTAGCAGAACTTGACAAAATGTAAAACTAGTTTATTTTTGTATGTATCTTGTAAGAAAAAAATGTACCACTTTTCAGCTCTCTAGCTTTAAGGAAAGTATACAATTAATTGTTTATTGTTTTTTAAGGGTTGTTATCACATTTTCACCTCGTAACAAAATGAAAAACTGATTTATTTTATATTTTATGTATCATGCAAGGAATAAATTTTAAAAATTTCAGGTTTCTAGCTTTAAGGAAAGTATAACAATTAATATTTATTGTTTTAGTGGTTTTTACTATATATTTCCACCCCTTAGCAGGACGTTACAAAATGTAAAATTTGTTTATTTTTTATATGCATATTGTAAGAAACAAATGCACAAAATGATACAAATATACCCTGATCGATGCTTGTTCATTACTCCACCATAAGTTTAACTGATATAGTTCATCTTTCCTATGGAAATTCTTTAATCACTATTATAATACATTGTATTTTCAATACAATATTCATATTTATACCAGAAAAAAAAAATATTGATTTTCATAAAAATAACAAATTAAATTACCCCAATTACAATAACATTGTTTTTTTGTTTGTTATTTGTACTAATCCTGTGGTAACTACTTCAAACAATTAATTTCTCTAATATTTATACTTTAAGCCACCTAAAATGAAATACACACGATATATCACTTTCACAAAGGCCCAGATAAGATGCGCCTTTTTACTAGGGATAATATGGGATAATATGATGAAAGTAATACAATCTGCATCTTCTTTATCGATGTACGTACATCAAAGGAGAGGCTTTGCCTGAAAATCAACATCACGTTTGCATTGTTTGAGGTTTCTTTATGCTTCTATTCGAATAAATCCACTATGAAATATTGAAAATAAAAGCTTTATCGTATACCTAAAGTCCTACTAAATTACTTTTAAGATTCATCCAAGCGATACTTCGTTTAATTAAATAACAGTGCAAATACATGAGTTACAAGACATGCTTATTACTTTCAACATATTCTACAAGTTCTACAAACACACGTAAACTATTAAAAGTCTGTGTTTCTTCAAACAAATATTTGCTTAAAAGTTTGCCTGAACGTATTTATCATGTTAGTCAGTAATTTAAAAAATTTTGCAGATCAATAACTAAAAGATTTTCTTAAACAAGGACACTGAATTATATTTTAGTACTTAATTCATGGTTCTACAGAACGTAAGTATATTCAATAAGGGGATGTACTTTATGTACCATTTACTATTCAATTTACTTATATTTTACTACATACAAACAACTACCCTTATCTCCAATATGATTTAACTCCACCCTCTTTGCTTCCATCTACATATCTCATTTATATTTTTATTCTTTCCCGCCCAAAACACTCTGTTTTTTCTTACTTGGTCTTCTTTTTACTTATGACTCATTTTATCCTCAAACCTGTTATTTTTACAATCATTCTATCGTTTCGTTATTTTAGATTTGGCAAACCTTTTTCTTTTTCTATTTGCTATTCTCTGTTTCCGTAAAATCGCTAATACCATCTCTTTTTACTTTCTCCCCCTATATCATAGTATATGGAGAAAGTATTGTATTCGTCAAAATTTTCGAGTTTGAGTTTTTGGTGGAAATATCCGTTTTGGGCCCCCCTGAACCTAAAAAAGTGGTTTTCGGAGTGATGTCTGTGTGTGTGTCTGTATGTGTGTCTGACTTATATGACTTATATGACTGACTGTATAACTTATGTCTGTGTGGATGTTATCAGACCTAGAGCCTAAACCAGTCGTCCGATTTTGATGAAATTTGGTATAGAGGTAGTGAGGTACTAATCCACGGTATCTCCAGGTGTTTTTTTCATTTTTGTGAATTTTTTATTTTTAAGGGTAATTTCCCCATAAAAACCTTTAAAATAACGGAAAAATCAACTTTTCTCAAAAACGGCTCTAACGATTTTGATTAAAATTGTATAGTGTATTAGGGACCTAAAGTACTATAAACTGTAAAATCAAAATCAAAATCGTTCGAGCCGTTTTTGAAAAAAAGTTGGGTTTTCCGTTATTTTATGGATTTTTATGGGAAAACAACTTTAATACAAAATCACCTCTCCTACCCCACCCTACAAGTCACCGTGAATATGTTTAATAATTTAAATATGTTTGTGAGAAAGTATGTGCCAGTTCCTGGTACCGTTTATTACCTTAATTTTCATTTTCCAACATGTACAATTTGATTAGCGAATTTCCATAGGAAAGATGAAAATTGTCCCCAAAACTCGTTTTTTGGAATCATTAAAATGTATAATAGTGTGTTCGCCCTCTACGGATTCATTTTACGTCCAAACAAACGGAATTTTTTTTGACAGGAAGTAAAATGATTTTGAGATTTTTTGTGCTATAATGAAACCTTTTTTTAAAATTTTAACTACAAACAGTATATTTAGGAGATTATTGGGCACATTTCGGTTGTTTCTACGACCTTATAGTCCATCTGGTTGCCAAAAAATCTATCAAAAAGTAAAATACCAATAAAGTACAAGGTAATAAAACCATAATATATACTTAATTTTGGATATTCGCTCAACTTATGTCAGTCACGTGATCGAATTATTAATATCTAATTTCTGTGGATTTTCCTGTTAATAGCAGGATCTAAAACTTCTTCAGTTGTCACTTGGGGTAAATTTGACCCCAGCGCATATGTTTTGTCTATATAGTCAGGAATGAGCTGTTCATCTTTATAATCTCTATTAGGCATCAAGTGAGGCTGAGCATGGTCTTTTAGCCATTGGTGTACCTTTATGAATCATTTGGAGTCCCAATAGACCCTATGAAATAAGCTGTGTACGATTTTTTTACTCAAATAATTTTTGTAGTTTTGTTTTAAATTGCTGTTTTTCTGTCTTAAGATGCATTTTATCCAAGAGTAAGTGATTAAAAATATCAACAGAGTTCAACTAGAAAAAAAAGACACGTTTGCAAGAACCATAGCCAGCTCACTGTGATGTGCTATGCTGGTCAGTAATGAAATCGCTTAGTAAAATTCCACGAACTTTGTGCAGGGGCATTTTAGTTATGTTTTCATTAGTGGTCAAATAAATTTTGGAATTTATAAATATACTTTTTATTGTATTCTAAAATAAGGAGGTTTTTCATTTTAAAAAATTGTTTTTAATTTTACAAGAGTCTTAAAAAAAACTTTTCCTTTCTAGTTATAGAAATGTATCGATAGAAAGTAAATGTGTGTGCAAAATAATTGTATTATTTTCTTCCAAAAAAATATGTATAAACAATAAGGCAATAGTCGAAAGAAAGGGTCGTAACCATTTTTTGTGCTTTCAAATGTTATACTTTATATTTTTAGATTAAACAATATTTTAAACCCACGATAGTTTTTACTCTCAAATCATTCTTGTAGTTTTGTTTTTGTGTTTCAAGAGTCATTTTGTCCAAGAAAAATTCATAAAATTATCAACATGTATGTTGAAAAAAAGTACACGTTTTCAAGAACCATAGCCACTAGCCTGCTCACTGTGTTGTTTGGGGCATTGTTAATGAAACACTTAGTAAATTCCATGCATTTTGTACAGGGGTATTTAAGTTATGTTTTCATTTATTTGTGGTTAAATGAAGTTTTGAAATAATAAATGTACGTCTTTTGTATTATAAAATAAGACAATTTTTAATATTATAAAAATTTGTAAAATTTTACAATTTTGTTTTAAAAACCCATATTGTTTTTAGTTACAAAAATCTAACGATAATGTTAATGTGTGAGAAAAATTAAGTAATTCGTTAGAACAAAGTCGAAAGAAAGGGCTACAACAATGTTTGGGCTTTAAAACGATATATTTCAACTTTTAGACCGAAATATATTTTGGGGTCGAAATTGAACCCACGATAGTAGTAGCGTTAGTGAAAATAAGGGCAGCAGTCGAGGGTTAAACATATTTAAGTAAAGTAGTTTAGGAAGTAGCTCATTGAGGTGATCTGGGGGACTGATTTGTAAAAGCAATTTCAAAGCGACTTAAACTGAAGCGTCGGAGCGGAAACGTTATTACCGTGTGTCAAAGTGGAAGTAAGCTCTGCGCAATCTGACTTGGTTCTATTCCGTTGGATTAAGCCGATGTCTTTGTGGAGTTTATACAAATCGAAGACGATTGTCTCTCAACTTCGATAGGTTTCCCCGGAGTTTGTTATTAAGTATATTTCTAAATGTAAATCACGCTAGTTGAGTAGACGATTTTATCTGAGGGAAATAAAGAATGCTCACTTAATATTTCATGGAAGTAGAAACGCTAATGCAATTAATTATTAGTACAACATCTCAATAAGTTTACATCGGATATTTGAATTAAGAACTATTTTATTAAGAACTAGTTGAATAATAAAAGCCTTGTGTAATATCAACGTTTAGATTTTATTATAAACTGTAAAGAAAAATTGATTTTTTACGACTATAACCCTTTGATGTAGTCGTAACATATAATTATGGTTTAAATATAACAACTTATAGTGAACCAACCTAGTTAGTTACAATGACATTTATCGATTGGCATCACATATCGTAAAGAGACAGGTGAGTAAAATATTTTTAAATGTTGTGTTTTGTTCGCATTAGGCCTATTACTATGTCTTAGAAAATTAAATATACATAATTCAATCACATGTTCAAAAGACAGATTAATGTTTGACTAAACTTTATCTGATTACATATTCGTATTTAGCTGAATGACTTAATTTATTTGAATTAAGATAAATAAATTGATTGTTACATGAAAGTGTGGATAGCCTTTTCACGCATGCAATATATTGTATACAGTATGAATACAATACAATATGAATTGGTATTTATTTATCCCTATAAACGGCAATGTTATCGAAAATGCATTTTTTTGGCGTTAGCAAGCATTTTTTCAAAAATTCGCCAAAAATAGTAAACTAACCCCAATCCAAAAGTGTTCTATAGCTTTTTTTGTAGAGAAAGGTTCAAAGAATTTATATATGCCAGTACAAAAATTATAAATGTAAAATTAACAAAGTTATTAGCTCAAGAAAAAAATTTCAGTTACTACAGGTAAAAGTTCAAATTTAGGTCTACATAAAAAGAAGTAAACATTATTTGTAATTTTTTCCATAAATGTAAAAAAGTTTCGTAATTTAGTTCTAAATAGAACTGTATACATATATTTATCAATTTCAAATTTCTTATTTTGAAAACACCAGTTTTTATGTTCCTACTACAAGACTGTTATCAAAACTATGGGCAATTTTGAAACGTAATTTAGAAATGTATGCTTCGCCCAAAAATAAAATATTATTATAACAAAGTGTAGAGAATAAGTCAAAGAATTGAACTGCATGTATACTTGTAAATTATCTTTTCATAAAAGTGTTTGACTTAGAAATTATTCGAATTACAAAAGTAGGGACAAATATAGAAATCTCTCGTTGATGCTTGGAATACAAGGACACGGGCTGTTCGGCTGTAAGCTGCATAGGGCAAAAAGACATTAGATTTGAATTAATGACCTAGGTTTAAGAACGTTCTAACCATGTCTTTCCCACGGTCGTAGACAACAAGCCGTTCGAGAAAAACATATTTGGTTTACACGAAATGGTAGCTTGGTGAATCCTCTGTTCAAACATATCAAAATATTTCTAAAAATAGAATTAGATCACTCACATTTCACGTGTTATAAATAAGTCTGTAAATGGTCTACAAAACGCCCCATTGCTTTAGCATTGTTCGACTGATTTTTGATTGGATGGCAGTTTTAGATATTGGAAATTGTGACGAATCCAACAGTATATAAGTTTAACTCAGAAAAAATACTGGACGGGCTGGTTAGAGGGACGAAAGTTTAGTTATTTCCTTACGTTTTAGGATGAAATCCGATTAATATTCGGGCGCCGATTGATTTGCAGAAAACTAATAAACTGCAACAATGATTACGTGTTTAAATATATCTTTTAGAAAGAAATTTTAAATAAAAAATTAAAGTTTAAATAATTTCCTTCGCAACGGTTTTTGTCTTTTTGAGATTGGAAGACTTCTAGTGGGTCAAATATTCGATACAATCACGCGTTACAAATGTGTTGTCACAGCACGATGTGATCGCACCCCGGTGTTACCTGCCGGTTCTAGGGTTAAGACATATTATTTAAAAAAATAAATTTTAACTCAAGGTTCTTTATAATCTGAAACTTGCAATAGTAAACTAAACAAATAAGGGCTACATTATTTAGTACAGCAATTCACGTGTGCACCAAAATACAAAATCTCTTTTAAATATTAATAAAAGATCAAATCACACCAACCTCAAACTTGATTTACGTAATCAACCTATAGGCCAGTCGGTAAAGGTCAATTTAGACCAAAAGTACCAGTAATTTGCAATACGGCTGAATTTTTTTTTATAAGTACATAAAGTATGTAGATTAACATAAAAAAAAGTTTACCAGTCTATTGATTTCCCAAAGTCGAAAAAAAATCGATTATCATTTTTTTCGATTATCCTTAATATTTCGAGCTGGGATGAAGATAGAGGAAAATAAAAAATACCACCGTGTAGGGGAGGTATTTTCCAACAAAAAAGGTCATATGTATTTATTTCGTCCGAACAATGGTTTGTCTGGAAAAATTCGATAATGCAGGTATGTATTTTGCAGCAGGGGAAATCACTAAAAGGGGACATCTTATTCATATATGAAGCGTTGGCTCATTCTAAATTGGCCGAATTTTAATATATCGAATTGAAACTTGACATAGGAGTTAAAATATATATTTTAAACTGTTATGCTGAGTCTCAGCTTGTTATCTTGAAAATTACCCGATCTAGAGCCACTTGACTTATTAATGGGTTTCTCGATTTTAGGAGTACCGGACCCACCAATTCATTTTAAACAGCTCCAGTTTAGAAAATTTTCAAAATATCAACATGAAAGTTTTTTACAAGTTAAATATATAGATTCAAACAAGATCAAGGAGTATAAACATTTTTTATTATTTACTTTTCAAAGCAAAAGTAACTTAAAAAAGTATAATTTTAGACCTTTTTAGATTTTTTATCAAAACGCTTGAGTTAATCGGCTGCAGATTAGTCAATTTTTTAAATATAGTTTTTAAAATAAGTGTAGCAAAAAACAATTGTGGTTTTAACTTCTGTACCAATTTTTAAATCGATATGTTCAAAAATGTCGAAAATGGAGTCGTTGAATCCAAAAGTGTTATAGTTAAAACGAGATAGGTAAAACAGAAGACCATTTTCAAGCGCCTCGTTTTTAAAAATAACATTAAAAAAATCGTTCATACTTACTAAGAATATTTATACTGGTGTACTCAACTTGTAAAACAAATTTGATGTTGATATTCCAAAAATTTACGAAACTGGAATGGATTGAAATTAGTTCGTGAGTCCGGCACTAGTAAAATCGATAATCGAAATCGACTCCTAGATTGGGTAATTTTCAAGATAACAAGCTGAGACTCAGCATAAATGTTTAAAATATATATTTTAACTCCTATGTCAAGTTTCAATTCGATATATTAAAATTCTGCCAATTTAGAATGAGCCAACGCTTCATATATGAATAAGATGTCCCTTTTTAGTGATTTCCCCTGCTACAAAATACATACCTGCATTATCGATTTTTTTCCAGACAAACCATTGCTCGGACGAAATAAATACATATGACCTTTTTTGTTGAAAAATACCTCCCCTACACGGTGGTATTTTTTATTTTACTCTATTTTCATCTCAGCTCGAAATATTAAGGATAATCGAAAAAAAAATGATAATCGATTTTTTTTTCTACTTTGGGAAATTGATAGACTGGTAAACTTTTTTTTATTTTAATCTACATACTTTAATTTACTTATAAAAAAAAATTCAGCCATATTGCAAATTCCTGGTAGTTGTAACCTATACCGACTGGGCTACTACAAGATTGATCGAGATTGAAAAACTACACATTTATAATGCCAAAGGCAGTGGAACCACATTTTCGTCTTTGAGGATCCAAAATAAGAAAACCAATAGGTGAGAGATTCCGCGACTTCCAAAACATTACAGATGGACGTCTAACTATTTCCTGACAATTGCAGGTGAATCCTCCGGGACAGAGATGATAGAAATAGGATCAGATTGCTCACCTAAAACTATCTCTGACATTTAAAATTTAATTTATACAATCAGTAAAATCCCCTAAATGGTATTTTAGTTGTTTAGTTGCGTAAAACTAGCATGGTAACTGGTGGAATTACGTGCAGTTATAAAAACTGAAAACAAACGACAACATAATATTTAATATGCAGTAATAATAAATATAAATCATACCATTCATCATAGTAGAGCATTTGCTTTTCGCATTACCGTATGCATTCGATAGTAGCGTAGAAACACAATGTGCTGACTGAAGATCGTACAGAGATTGCAGTGTTTGATATTGGAGGTTTTATGTTAGCACATCCGCAGCAGTTGTGGTTTTCACCATAATATAACTGTTATAGATAATATTTAATGACACACTTTCAGTGTATCGCAGTTTCTTTTCCACATTCTTACATTTGCCTACGTGACTCTATTACCTTACAAAGTTTTTCAGATTTTATCTTAGTTGATTTTGTTTCATACAATAAAAGTGAGTTATACAAACTATACATTCAATAAGTTAAGTACTAGGAAGATATGATTAATTTATATTAAACTATTAAAGTTCACATAAAAATAGTAATTATTTATACAATATTCACCAGAGCCGCAAAGAGGGGGCAGTTCCACGCCCCAACATTTTTGTTTTCGAAAAAATTTAAATAAATTATTTATTAGATTTCATCCCAAAGAAAATTCATAATAATAAGTTGTCCCCCCGAAAATTACGTAATTGAAAATGATCGGAAAACTTTAAACTATTAAGTTCAGTAAAATAAATAGCGTGAAGTATATTAACCAAATATATATATTCAGCGGAGACAAACTGTTAAGTGTTTAACATTATAAACATGAATGGTATACGAATGATGGATGTAATTGAGGAAGACATAAAGCTAACCCAAATAATAAAAGTTCAAACAATACACAAAGGATATTGATTTTGTACAAAGCCCATCCTTTAATGTGAATCGGTAATAAAATTGCAGATTGTTATACCTTTCTTGTAGGTACTGTTTTAGCGTTATATAGAAAGTTGTTTTCATAAAAAGAAGTAATATCATTTTTAATGAACGCACTAGTTTTAGATAATCAGAGGATATACAAGTTGAGTATGAACATTTTTATACATGTTAAATATAGCAACATGGACAAAAATATAATGGGACGATTGTGCGATATGTAAATGGTATCCTTTTATATAAATGTAAATTAGCTTCAGAAATAATTTGAAACGAAATAATTTCATGGCATATGTTTTATCTTATTAGTAAAGCTTATTTCCCAATGAAATATAATTACGTTACTAGCAGTAAGTAATAAGAATATTAATTACTATTATACGATGGTAATTGTCTACCATTAGCAACATATTTTAGAGTTGTTGCTAAACAGATATATTTGAATGACCTTGCTGAATATAAGAGAGAAAACTTTAAATCGTCAAATTAAAACTTAGCTATAAAGTACTAAAACATAACTCAACATAAAATTGTTTTGTTATAATCATAAATACATATATAAAACATTATTTTTAAATTTATTGAATTCAGGAAAATAGAAAATTCCATCACGCAGCTGAACCGCTGACACGAGCTGAGCGAATTTCCAAAATTAAGTTTATATGTGTAATTATTTTAACCAATTATTTGGGAAATCGTTCTACTCAGAACCTGTAGAAACAACAAATATAAGTACAACTGGTTTGCACCTCAGCTTCTAGCCCCGACTCGCACGCCACTTCGTTCCGCAAGCATTGGATAAACTAGTTTTGCGAGTTTTAACGTTAGCCTTGCGATCTCGGTTTATGAACTGCTTCGCTTCGCTCGCAGAGGTATATGGTAAAACTAACCCACGTAGATATAAACTTGGTAATTTTCTGGTATTTAAAAAAGGACAAATAAATTTGTGTCTCAAGCCCCCCCCCCCACGTAGGACACCTCCGGGGATGGGGGGGGGGGGGGGGTGTTATTTAAAGTTTGTAAAAGTAGTATAAGTCCATAAAAGTTACTGTCATGGTTGTTCCGTTTTATGAAAAGTTTGTTTGCCATAAACAGAAGTTATAGATTGTTGATGAACATACTGGTTTTTAATAATTATATTGAAACATAACCATTAACAATTAATTGTATACTTTATTAAATGAAGCAACATACTCAAAAATGTATTGGGCTGGGATCGGTTGGAGTAACAGGTTTTATATTTTACTTGCTTAAATCTCAACTACTCACTTAATCGGACGCCAACATTTTTACACACGATGCTATCCTTTAACTGCTTTAGATAAATATAAAAATACTTAATGATAGTACTACTTCCATAAATGCTACAGAACTCTGACAATCGCATAAGTCTATTCACGCCTTCCTGAAGATACATCATTAATTTAAATCCTGAAACCGTGCGCGATTGCAATACAACGTTGCAGTAATTGTATACATGCTCAAGCAGACGTCATTAAACGTCCTTGATTCAAATCCAATAGCAGACCTCAATAGTATCATCTTCGTACTTCCTTTTCAAACATTTCAAATTTGTGGCAACCAAACTGGTGGTATTACATGTTTCTCTTACATCAAGTCGTGTTACAATTTTAAAAGACTTTGACGTGATTCTGTTATGCGTTTTTATTCAAAATAACTTTTCGTGAAATTTTAATTTAGCTTCATATTTCTACAGGGTAAGTTAGGAGGACCTGATAGTACTTCAGGAACCGATTATACAGCTAAAAATATGGAAACATTTTTGCATGAACACAGGTCCGGAAAGCTTCGTTTTCCAGATGTCCACCATTTTCTTTTTACAAAATAATTCATATCTAGAGAAATGTATGACCGATTGAGTTTAAACTTTGCACGAAGTTTAACTTAACAATGATCTAACTTAGAAAAATAATCAAATAATCAACCACGCGTTTCGAAATGGCAGACGTTTGAAAATGGCAAACCTAAATTATTACTCAAAAACGATACATTTTAACAAAAAATGTCAAGACAGCTTTATTGTAGTCCTTTTTGTTTCCCTATGTAACAGTATAAACAATCCGATGTAGGATAATAGATAAGTTGAAGATAATAACATCACATCATAGATCATGAATAATAAATAGATCTTGCATACATACGGCAGCAGTGTGGCGAAACTTATGTTGTCGGGAAAATAGTGCATGATCGCGCCGCGAGGTAGCGCTAGGGAGAAATCATTGGTAGCATTGGTGTTTCACACAGCTTCCGTCGTTTCCCCAATAGATAGCGCCACTATCGTCGAATTTCCAGTGGAACGAAATATTGCATTGGATCGGAGTTCTATTAGGTTATCCAAATACAATGATCATATTTACATACTATATTGCTGTGTTCACTGTGTTGGTATAGGATGCCGGGTTGAACAAACAAATGATTACACATAACTTATATATTATCCTTCATCCGATTGTTATGATAGTTACAATTTGTACGTCTCCGATAGGAAATTAAAAGGGCTATAAAAAAGGTATCTTGACATTTTTTGTTAAATGTTCGGTTTTTAAGTAATTTAGGTTTTACATTTTCAAACAGCCGAACGCATGGTTGGATATAATCGATAAAATAGATCATTGGTAGCTTAAATTGCATGCTAAGTCTTAACTCAATCGGTCAAACATTTCTCTATATATGAATTATTTTGTAAAAAAAAATTGCGGAAATTTTGAAGAAGAAACTTTATTATATGAAACATTTTTCTTAATTAAAGCTGTATAATCAGTTCCTAAAGTATTATCCGTTCCTCGTGAAACACATTGTATAAGTCATTGTTGTGAAATTACCACTGTACGAACTGGTTTTCGGGGTAGATTTAACCATCAATATGAAGGTGTATTGTGTTTTAATGTCATTTAATTTAAATCTTTTGAAATTGAGACTAAAGAATTTCAATTCATACAAATTTATTTAAAAAATAAAATAAAATAATAACAAACAAGTTTTAAAACGATTATTTAACAATACAAACATATATTTGTTATTTTTGTCGGTCCAATCTCGATTGCCTAATGTATGCATGAATTTTCCTACACAGTAAGCTTACCTGTTTACCATGTAACAAACTTTATCTGGGAAAGCATACGTATTGTTTATTAGCAAATTTCCACAGGAAAGATTTTTACCACACCAATTTAAAAAAGAAAACAAATATTTTCCTATACTTAAATACAATCTTATGTAAAATTGTATTTTGTTGCTAGAAATTGTGTTTTCTTCCCCAGCTTTCTTGGCGGGATTTAATATGCTTGTTGTATTAGAAGTAGCGGGAAGGCAGAGCGGCTCTGATATTATTAAAACCTATTTCTCATTTGACGCTAATAAGTTCCGTGTTCAAGTTGTGGAAATAAAACGCATGACCTGAAATATCAAAAACATTGTTTACTACAAAACTCGCAGAACAATTCTAGCAAATTGCAGGAATACAGTTTGGGATCAGTGAACAAGTGAAGCAAATTGGGTTTCCCTGCACAAATGTCAGAGCTCAATAGAAATGCAACGTATTGACTTTCTCTAATAGCTATCCTGCGTTATTGCTGGAAATTTGTTAGAAATATCGTTTTTAATTTCTCCCCCGTATACGTAGTAGGCCTATACGGAAAAAGTATTGTTTTCGACCCAAATTTCGAATTAAAATTTTTAATGGAATTTTCTGTTTTGGTGCTCCCTGAACCGAAAAAAAATGTTTAGTGGAATTATTTGTTTTGGTGCTCCCTGAACCCAAAAAAGTTTTTTTATGATGTGTGTCTGTGTGTCTGTTGGGGTGTGCACAGAGTTGGAGACCATAACAACGGTCCAATTTTGATGAAATTTGGTATGTAGGTGGTGTTCTGGAATATCTCCAGGAGTTTTTTTTCATTTTTTCAAATTTTTGATTTTTAAGGGGTTTTACCCCCAAAAATGGCAAAAAACGAGAAAAATCAAAATTTCTCAAAAAAGCCTCTAACGATTTTCATCAAATTTGGCTTATTTATAGCCCTACCATATGCCGAAAACCACATCTTTCTAAAAATTCTCGTTTAGGGAATAATAATAATAATAACTGATTTTTGGGGGTTTTTGGCCAAAAAGGGGATTGTTTTTCAAGATTTGTCAAAACTTTTTTTCGTGCAAATATACAGGCTTAATTGACACGTTTGGTGCAAATTTGTTCGAAATCGATTGAATAGTTTTAATAATAATAATATAATATGGATGTGTGTTACATGCATTTAATATTTTCCATGGTATGTCCTACTTTTGCAATTCTAAATAACCATCTTCTATTGGGAAGGTATAAAGTTTCAACTGGGAGAAATTATGTGGCAGTTATCTGGTACTGTTTATTTTATTTGAGTATTTTTTTTTTTAAATTAGTATTAATCTATCAATCAGCAAATTATTAATTGATTTCTATAATAAAGATGAGCTATGCTGTGGCTCTAATGGTCGGAAGTGCTCCATAAATACCGATCATGGTCCCAAGAACACGTTTTGGGGTGTCGATAAAAATGTTATATATGTGTGTATTTATGTGTTTGTACTCTAACGGTAGCATTTTAAGTACGATTTGGTAAAAATTTGGTATACTCGTTGGGTTTTAAAGTCGATCGAACAAGTAGAGAAAAACAATCTAACAACTAGAAAAAAGTGTCTTTCAGAGGATATATTTTTTAATTTTGAAATAATAACGTAGTTTATACTGTAAATTTGTTTTACACGACCATTTGTAGTTCGTCTGACTCTCCGAAAATCGATCAAAACGTAAAATACCATACAAGTACCAATTCCAAATCCAAGAGGCGGATTTTACTGAGGCAAGACCGAGCGAAGCGAAGAGTAATAATTAGAGGCTGCAAGGCCTCACGAGTTTTTCTACTGCAAGCGGAACAAACCAGTGGGCGAGTCGGGACTGCAGGCTGAGGCGCAAATAAATTGTACTAATATATTTCACAAACGTAGGCAGCTATTCAGCGTCTTCGGGAATAGACGAATTTCCTGATAGTTGGGTTGAAACCCCAACACATATAAACTTAATCTTGGAAGCTCAACTCACGTTAGCTGCGTGATCAAATTATTTAGGTCTGTGGTATTAGAGTGCAGAAAGTCAATTACTTCACTAAAAGAGACATCAAAGCAAACAGAAAATCCTCTTGAAATTTTAGAGCGAGTGCTGCAATGTAATTCTTTTGTCTAAGTTTAACTCTTATAATCAGTGAACATTTCACACACTGTCTTTGGTAGATAAATTAATTTAAAGTTGTATTAGAAAATACAACCACTATGCAGTATTAATTAAACTTGTATCATTTAGAAATATTTGCACGTACTACATCTGATTATATTGTAAATATCAGAAACTTTAACATATATTGGTATTTAAAGTATACGACAATCATGAATACCTACCTAATGTACCCAACTCCCTCAAGGTTTGCGTACAGTACATTAGCAGAAAATCATATTCTTTTAATCGGGATTCCTACGTCAAACTGATACCGATCCACTGTAATGGTCCTTGGTACTATGATTGGGCTGTCGAATGTTTTTTTAAATGAAAAATGGTTTCGGGTTAAAAATAATTTTAAAAACAAAATTATATTTACCAGGCATGTCCGCTTACTAAAACAGGTCGGAGTAATTGTTAAAATTGACAACAAAAAGTGTAATGTCAAATATTAGCGAGTAATTTGAAAGATTCATAATCGATATACGAACTTATAAACAGTATTGCAATTACAACTGACGAGGTTGGTTTTTAAAACAGCTGATCATATTGTTGATTGTTGCTACGCCACTTTGCTTACTATTACTTTATTAATTGATGTTAGTTAAAGCTGTAAGTGTTCTTACTACTCCAGAGAATTGTTTGGCGTAGAACATTATTTTCATTCATCCGTAACAGGTCAGGCGGTCGTAGATTGATGAGATCTGCTGCAGAGTTTCAAGAACTTTTTCACAATTAATGCCGTAATGACAAGTAATGTTGACAAGTTCCGTAGTTTTTATCTAAAATAATAAATATAAGAGATTATTCTGCACATTTTGTTCTTTTCCACGACCTGTCTGGTTCCACCAAAATTGATCAAAACGTAAAGTATAATAAACGTAATCGATCTTCAATACGATATGGGATTTTACATGGTGGCAGCTTCTACTCCGACTCTGACGATCGGAATACAAACTCGCGAAGCGTCTGTGTCCGCAGTGAGCGAAGCGAAGGAGTCAATAATCCAAGGAAGCAAGGTCAAGGTGCAATCTCGCGAAGCAGCGCGGGGCCGGGGCTAGAGGCTTAGGTGCAAACAAATTCTACTAATATATTTCTCACACGCAGGCAGCTATTCAACGTCTTCGTGAGTAGACCAATTTTAAAATAGTTGGTTGAAACCCCAAAACATATAAACTTATTATTTTCAATTCGCTCAACTAACGTTAGCTGAGCGAGCGAATTATTTAGGTTTGTTTATTAGAGTGCAAAAAACCAATTACTGCATTCAAAGAGACATCAAATCAAACTGAAAATCAGCTTAAAATTTAAGAGCGAGTGCTGTAATGTCTCCTTTTATTTAGGTTTAACAAGAGTGTGGTAAGAAGCTAATAAGTTACCATTTCACAAACTTTGCTGCATAAATTAATTAAAAGTTTTATTAGAAAATACATGCACTACTAGCTTGATTGATTAAACTTGTATCATTTAGATATATTTGAACATAATTTATCTGTTTACATTGTTAATATCAGAAACATTTCTGATTTTACTTCTGCAATTAATAAGGGAAAATTAAAATAAGTTAATTGCGGTGGACACTTATGTTTTAAATGAAACACAATACTGAAATCTCACATAATGCTATTTAGCACAACGCGTTTAGTCCTTGCTGTTATAAATGTAGCACGAACTGTGTTTTTTTTTTCACTATAAGTATGGTTATTTTAAATAATTACGGAGAACTTCATAAGAATAAATTTTTAGTTGGTTGTATTTTGTAGACCATCAAGTAAGAAACTCTTCGAGATAATTAATAATTCATTTTGATTATAGTTAGACAGCGTTTTACTGCTTAAAATCAGCGCTGCCCGGAGACTTTTCGGGTCCCGGGCAAACTTCTGTTGGAGGCTCAAAAGAATGTTTGAACGGAAAGAGGCAAAAGATTCGAAACATTTACATTTAATGCCAAAGCAACCAACTTGGCAAATTTGGAAACAGGTAATAATTATTCTTTACAACCGACAGTGTTTTTAAGGTCAGGTGAAAGCAAACAAAAACAAAAATCATTGAAAACGGCTTACTTTATTATAATTCAAACGTCTTATATTATTCCCTTTAGGCGGTAATATAACAATTTGTTTGAAATGTTTTCTATTGATAATTTAAATATTAATGGAGAAATTACAATAATTGGAATTATTGACCATGGTGAATGTCTATTTTGATCTCTGCCCTACATTATGTATACATCACCACTTCCTCCAACACCTACTCCTATCCCAGTGCCTCTATCCCAATCAATAGTCATTTCCGACAATACATTAAAATACACGATAGTCTGTTTGAATTTGCTTCTCCACGAATCGCCACTGGGGTTGTTGAGCGAAGTGAGCCTCCAGGGTGGAGCCTCCAAGTATATTTCGGAGAAAAAAATATAAGCTAAAAATATAAAGCTATAAACCAGTTTAAATCAATACCCTTCTTGCCGGAAATAACTGCAAATAAATTGCAACAGGAAAACGCACAGTTAATCAAGCACCAATGTGATGCAGGGCTATGAATGTGATGAAACCATTTTAGAGTCAGTGTTCAGATTTGCGTTGATATGGAGACGTTCAGCCTTACGAGCGGTATTTGCTAAATATATTCCATTTATGTTGTAACATAATATATTATATTACTTTCCCTCTATTTAATAAAATTGTTCAGTACAACTATTAAATTTGCTTTGTTCAGATCAAAACTATCAAAACCAAGGGATAGTTATATTTAACTAGCTGGCCCTATCCGACTTTGCACGGATACACAAATCAAAGTTAAATGTAAATTAACAAAAAATATACTATATCAATAAATATATTACACTATGTATTTCTTATGGGTTTTTTTTTAGTAACTTTGATCCCCCAAACCTCCAATAAAATTTTGATTTTTTTAAAAACCTTACTTCGAGCACTTAGGGCCCTAGAGGAAGCTACATACTAAATTTCATTCCAATCCGTTCGGTGTTTTTTTTTTATAGTAACTTTGATCCCTCAAACCCCCCTAAAATTTCTCATGTTTTAAAAACCTTTCTTTGCGAGCACCTATGGACCTAGCTAGGGGAAGCTACATACCAAATTTCATTCCAATCCGTTCAATGGTTTTGGAGAAATCGTGATTTAGTAACTTTGACCCAACAAACCCCCCTAAACTTTCCAATTTTTGAAAACCCTTTCTTATCAGCATTTACGGTCCTAGAGGAAGCTACATACCAATCCGTTCAGTGGTTTTGGAGAAATCGTACTTTAGTAACTTTGACCCCCTCTAAAATTTCGAATTTTTGAAAACCTTTCTTAGTGAGAACCTATGGCCCTAGAGAAAGCTACATACCTAATTTCGTTTCAATCCGTTTAGTAGTTTTTGAGAAATCGTGATCGGTGAGTCAGTGGATTTGGCTTTTATATATATAGATATACATTTTTAATAAACTCTTTTTAACACATCAAATTTAAATATATTACATGCAAAATATTATAGGCTATTTTTTGGTGTTTCACTTTATTAAGGACGAATTAATTTGTTTTTCATTAGGAGTAAAAAAAGGATTCTAAAACGTACCACTAAATGAAATATCCAAATATTATTCAGAATATACAGTATAATTCTATTTTGTTTTTTATTGATTTTATGACCTAACGACCTTTAACATAAACATAATAGTTATCAGCGAATTTCCGTAAAAAGATGAGCAGTGACTCTTATGGTGAAACTCAAGACCGGTGGGGTCAATGATAACTGATCATGGTTCCCAGAATACGTCATTAAAATGTGTGTTCGCATTATAGTGGCCGCATTTTACGTCCCATTTGGTCCGTATTTGTTACACACGTTGGATTTCAAAAGAGCTTGTTATATATGTAAATTTTTGTAAAGGTATAAGGTTGATTGTAAGATTGAATGCTCCCTCAAGATATTGCGCACGTGTAATTGTAAATGTCACAACTGTTAGTTTGACACAATATATTAGCATTTTATAGTTTGTGAGGATTAACTGGTTACTGTTAGTGAAACTCACTTCCTACCAAGTCAGACTATTTATTTCTATTAGGTCTGTTTTTCTGTAACATGTTTTCATTAGAATTCTGGACACTAACTTGCATTGAAACGAAATACAGCTAATCTAACCTAACCTTGGCTTGTTTTCTATCGATTATTTCCAAGGCCAAACCGCTTTATCCAATTATCCTAAAACTATTATTTTAGTTTTCAGACCAAACTAGTTTCTCCTAAGCATATTTAGCCTGATTACGCCTAGTACAAACCGGTTTGTCCTGACTCACTCAGTACAATCTAGTTTGGGCTAGGTGGAACTAGTTTTCCTGAAATCGGGTTTGGCTTGTAACATAATATATATATATATACTCAGACTTATATATAGTAAACTGTGCGAACAATTTATCAAAATACCATTCTTAATTTTGTACTTCAAAGTCTCTTTTGATTCATACAAATTACTCTATAATATGGCCTGCCTATTGTTTATAGTAAGACAATAGATACTGTATTTTACTTCCAAAGCCAAGTTTGGTTTTAAGACAATGTTTATGCACTTCTTTCTATTCAACCATTTCAGAACGTTTTCTCAAACGAAACCTAAACCATGCTAATGTTTTCACTTACCTAATGGATTGTCTTAACGTTTTATTGAAGCCATTTCCTGTAATGGAGTGTAGCAATAATTTACAGTGGAGACTCCAAGTTCATATTTCTTTGTCTAGAGCAAAACGCCCAACAGAGAAATACTCTTCTTGAACAAAAGGACATATACATTAAATACACTTGAATAAAATTTTAACAAAGTTTCGAAGCTTCATCAATATTTATTTTCGAAATGCAAAAATCAAGATGGATCACATATTTAACTAATTTCTTAATATTTCTTTATACGATTACTTTCCAGTGATTTACATAAACTTCTAACTATCCGACGAAAATTATAAAACTAAACAAATTGATATCTGAGATAAGATGTTATGAGGGGGCATTAGGCCTATCTATATCTATATATATAAAAGCCAAATTCCACTCACTCACTGACTCACTCATCACGATTTCTACAAAACTACCGAACGGATTGGAATGCAATTTGTTATGTAGCTTCCTCTCGGGCCATAAAGGCTCGTTACGAAAGGTTTTCCAAAATTCTAAATTTTAGGGTAGGTTTGGGGTTGGAGGGAGGGGGTAAAATGTACTAAAAAAACACCGAATGGATTGGAATGACATTTGGTAAGCTTCCTCTAGGGCCCTAGGTGCTCGCTAAGAAAGGTTAATATATATATATATATATTTTAGGTGGGGTTTGGGGGATCAAAGTTAGTAAAAATCCCCATAAGAAATACATAGTGTAATATATTTATTGATATATTTTTCTGTTAATATACATTTAACTTTGATTTGTCTACCGGTGCAACGCCGGATCGGGCAGCTAGTATATATATATATAATCCAAATAATATTCACTCACTCATCACGAAATGTGAAAAACCACCGAACTGATTGGAATGGAATTTCGTATGTAGCTTCCTCTAGGGCCCTAGGTTCTCGCTAAGAAAGGTTTTAAAAAAATTTTAAATTTTTTAGAGGTTCGGGGGAGGGAGGGGGCGACAAAGTTACTAAAAATCTCCATAAGAAATACACAGTGTAATACATTTATTGGTATATTTTATTTGTTAATATATTCATTTAACTTTGATTTGTCTATCCGCGCAAGGACGGATCGGGCTAGCTAGTAATTTATATATGTATGCTGATTTATTTGTTCAGCACTTATGTGATTGTATTTTATGTTTATTTTTAAACATTTTTCTACGTTACGTAGGTTAATCTTACTTATAAAATCTGAGTGAATAAAAATCGTTTTAATAAACGTAAGTAGGCCTATTTTTAAATAATCGTGAAATAATAAAGGACTTGTGATACTATTGTGTTAAATCGTTCAGAGATTTACCTATTGAGTTAGCAAATTTAATTTAAACAAAACTAATAAAGTAAAAAAATAAAATAAAATGCAAAACTGGTTAAAATTTATAATGCACATTTCAACATTATTTCAGATCTGATTTCCAGTCGGTCAAATCGTAATTTTATGTTTATTCGCTATCATATTATTAGCGAATGCCCATAGGAAAGATAAGTTACTACAGTGACCCTTATGGAGATGGGTTTGGTCAATGGACACCGATCATTGGGTGTCAATAAAATGTATGTACCTACTTAAGTGTTCACCCACTAACTACCGCATTTAATTTCCGATTTAGTCCAAATTGGGAACACACGTTGGTTATCTAAGTCGTTAGGAAAACTTCATTAGCCAAAAAAGTCCAACAAACGAGAAAGGTTTGTGACCCGTTGTATTTTTTTTTTGTTGAGATTTTTCTACTAACTTTTTTTGAGGTTGCGTATAGAAAATAAAAGCAGATTGTTGTGTACATTTTTTTTTTTACATGATCTAATACCCTGATTCCCCCAAAATCTATCTACACGTAAAAGTACCCGGTTGAGATCCATATCAGCTTCTGATCCCAGGCTGATGGCCGTTGTGTTAATTCGCGAAGAGCAGTTAAGTAATTTGAGGAACACGTTTTTCCGATGCGGAACGAAGAAGCGCGCAAGTTGGGGCTGTAGGCTGAGGTGAAAACAAATTATACTAATATACCAAGTGGCCCATAAGTCAGTTGACGCTAGCAATTTTTAAGTTCAGCTATTGTTACAAACCATACCACAGCTGTTGGTCATTGTTGTCGTTTAGTAATTGCTGTTTTTTTTTAGTTTGAGGTTATGTTTGATAGTTGTTAATGTGTTCATTGTTATTCGATAAACAATGAATAGAAAGTTAACAACAGAACAATGTGTATTTGTTTTGCAAACATGGTGGAAACATGACCATAGTGTAAGATTATTTTGTTTAGTGAGGTTAAATTCTAATTGTGTGACGTTTTCTTATCTTAAACGTCATGCATATTTAATTCTGAAATGTAACTTTACCTTTTAATAGTTCAACAGTCTGGGGGCGTCCACCTGATTCCCGTCAGGAATCAAAATATCGCTAGGCTCTAGAGGTACTCCAAAGCATTAGGTTTTAATAATCACAGAGACACATTGTTCAAAAGTTAAGATCAAGTTTTACTAGATTTCTAAAATTTCTCCATTTACAGACTCTCAATTTAATTCAATTAGACAATTATTATTTAACTTGATAAAAAATATTCTTTAAACTTTTCTAATACATGAAATCAAATAAACAAATTCTACTTAATCGACTAACTTTCTATAAACTCTTTAACACCTGAAATTACCCCTTTGTATCTAGATTAACTAATATTATTTTTACTCTTCAAATCTAAGCACTAATTTTCATTTATATACGCCTCGAACTTAACCCTTTCAAAATTAATGATTTCAAGCCCTTATTTAGATGCACAAGATCAACCCCAATTGCTTTTCAGGTGTTCCTAAATGAACCCTATTTACAGCTAATTCTAATGATCTCACCCCTGCATGTATTATGTTATTTAGTATTATTAAATATGAAAATCTTTCAATTAATTAGATTAATGTTTAGTATATGGTTTTGCCTCTATATTCTTTACCTCGAAATCTGTCTTACAATTATTTAAACAATTTTATTCTACTCACATACTCTTTTCTTCCTTTTCTACCCCGCACAAACACTTTACATAAATTTATTAATTTCTTTTACTCCCACACACTGAATACACTTTCGAACTCTCGGCTTCACAATCACCTTTCACTAACTGCTTTAATTTTATCTTTAATAATGCTTAAAATGGCGTTGAATTTATCCAAACTCTTTTTAACACGATGTTGTTCCTCTCAAATGCCCACCAAGACTCCCTCATTAATTTTCTTCCTCTCCCACCTCTCTTTTTGGAAGCGTGTATTACTTCTTATGTCATTAGTTAATTTTTGAATTTATACCATTTGATTGGCTGCTCAATTTGCCCGTATTTTGCGTTTTTTTATGCCTGTATTAATTTGTGGATGCATCATCGACAGGTTCCACAGTTCGTTCTAATTTTAGAAACCTGACTCCCGGTTTCCTGTCTGACTTCCTCTTTGCTTACGATCAGAGTTTCGTTTGTTCTTAAAATTTTAATTTATTTCGATCTACTTCTTCTATTGTATTGAATTGTTTTTAATTTATTTTATTTTAAAGTGTTTGGGGTAAGTTGTTTACCCCAATCCTTACAATAGTTATAGTAATGTGTGCGATTTGTTTAGAGAACGTTTTTCGAATGTTGAACCTCCATCTCGACAAGGTATTCACAAACTAAATTTAAGATGTGAACAAATTGGCTCTGTAGCTGAACTTCCACGTTCTGGTAGGCTAACATCAGTTTGTACAGAAGATAATCTTAATGTGTTTTGTGCAGTCACCAACGAAATCGCAAAGAAACGCGTCCAGAGAATATGAAATATCAAGAAAAAGCCTACAATGGATGCAGAAAAAACTGAAATTAAGACCATATAGGCCAACTTTTCTTCAAAGCCTTAATGATTATGATCCGGACAGGCGTCTTTAGTTTTTGAGAGTTACGTCATCCGCTGTGAAGCTGACACCAACTTTTATAAAACCATCCTTTGGAGCAATAAAGCGACTTTCAAGGTAAATGAAAGAGTTAACAGCCACAATTGTGTTTACTGGGATTCTGTAAATCCTCATTTAACAATGGAAACATATTTAAATTCTTCTGGTGTTTGCGTATGGGCAGGGATTTTCAACGGTGGGCTAGTTGGGCCTTATTTCTTTGATGTTACTGTAAATTCCGAGAGTTATTTAGAGATGCTTAGAGAAGTGTTGATTTACCTTGAAAACAGTCCACAATTTGCACACCTTCAGCCAATAAAATAAATGCTGATATGGCAACAAGAGGGAGCGCCAACTTATTATGGAACCATTGTAAGAGAGCTCCTAA
Organism: Philaenus spumarius; assembly: GCA_018207615.1. Lineage (NCBI taxonomy): Eukaryota > Metazoa > Arthropoda > Insecta > Hemiptera > Aphrophoridae > Philaenus > Philaenus spumarius. Next base: position 437,289 of record JAGFPH010000417.1, on the reverse strand, counting down.
ATGAAAACTTTGATGAATGGATTGGGAAACGGAATACCATTGAGTGGCTACCAAGATCCCCTGATTTGAAACCGATGGATTTTTCTGTATGGGGAATTCTCAAAAATGAAGTTTTCTCTATCAAGATTCGTGATGAACCGAACATTTGAAGATGCGAATCAAATCGGAATTTGAAAACCTACAATCACGGAATATTTCTTGATTAATTCGGTGTTGAAAAGATGCGAAGCATGCATAGAAGAGCGTGGACACCACATTGAGCACCTTTTGAAATAAGATTGGACATAATTTTAGTAAACTTATAATATCTTAAATGTTGTTTTTGATTTCTGAATTAGTAATAGATATTTATTCCACCTTGTTGTGTATTATTTCATTGGATGCATTTTTGTCAACTGACTTATGGGCCATCCAGTACTTTGTACACGCAGGCAGCTCTTTATAGACTTCGCGAGTAGACTATTTCCCAAATAGTTGGTTAAAACATATAAATTTAATTTTGTAAATTCGCTCAACTCACGTCAAAATATCAGCTGCGTAATCTAATTATATAACTTAATCTCTTTTGTTAAATTAATACTGTACGTATATCTCTCAATGATATAGCAAATATAGTATAATACAATTATTTTATTATTTAAAAATCACTTAAATATACATATTATTATTTATGATGGAATTATTTATGTTTTAGTCGTAACTAACCTTGGGTTAACTGGATCAAGAGATACGACTGTTAATCAAACAATAATGTAACATGATACCATGACATTGCTACATGATTGAATCAGCCTGTTTAGTCGTGTTGCTATGGTTACTTAGGCGTGAACATTGTCGAGCATATTACAATTACTGAGTGCAAATACCTTGAATTAGCTGAAGTTTCTCATAAAATTAAACAACATAGGAGTTTTATTTTCGCGAATTTAATCGAAGTATTTAGTAGAAGATTTAATGGTTGTATAAATCAATAAATTTGGTAAATCCCTCATTTTCCTTTACGAGCAAAAATTGTCTACTTGAAAATAAAATTGTGGTGTTCGTTTATATTTACTTTACTACATATAGTAGTTTGTAAGTTCTTTAATAATAGTCGAGCGTTGTACGAACTTCACATGCCAATAGTTGGTAAGGGGTTGTTAAAATAAGTTAGAAATTAAGTATACTATCTAAAATAGTCATAGACGAATGTCTGGCTATCATAGAATCAACGTGGAGCAAACACTTCTTAAGACACAAGTTCGAAAATTTAAATTTATGCTCTTATGTTGTCATAGACGGACATTAAGAAAGGATTTTGTAACTTCTTTACCTTGAAGAAAACTCCCGAGTGTGCCGTATGATTTCAATACGAAAGGTCTGACTAAAGCCGCAACATCGTTGAAACATGCATTCGTAATAACGTGCTTCGGATTCTATTTATAAATTAATAATATGGGAAACTACTTTAAGTTATAAAGAAGACTTTATATTTTTTACGTGTTAGCTTAAATTATTGCTTAAAACTCCCAAAAATGCGTTAAAAGTACTGTAATCGATTTTTACTCACTTAAACTGTTGATTAAAATGAGTTGCCGTCTATTTCTCTCAATTATGAGATACAAGACATTAGCACAAAGCCTTTAAGAACAATTTAAGATGTTTCACAACTTTTTAGGTTGAAAAACGGCGTCCGAAACACGGTAGTACGAAGTGCATATTTTTGCTGTTTTACGCAAGGTATAGAAGAAACTTAACGCTAGAACAGCCAAAGTACTGAAAAATAAATAATTTTTGGTTTACAGATCCGATTGGATTTGGATTTTATCTACATCGTGTTCAGAAAAACACTAAGAAAAAAGTCTACATATGACCAGTTTCGGGGAAAAACGGAAATGCATCGCGGGTGTTTAAAGTGCATAATTTTTTTGAAACCTCTAAAAATGGATGAAGAGCCGCAAAAATTTTTTTTTGGGGGCACTGATCTCATTACTGACCATGCGAAATTCACTTGGTGCACTGGGGGAGGGAGGGTTCTCTGGAGGGAATTTGTGAAGTTGCGACAGATACTTGAAAATTTCCTCTCTCAGCTTTTTGAGGGCACTGATTTTATTTCTGACTATACGAAATGCCTCCGATTCAACGGAGGGGGGGGGGGCTCTCAGGGTTTTGGGCAAAATGTATAATCTTTTATGAGAAGGAGAAGACATTTTACAATTTTCAAAGGAAAGAGAAAGAATATATTAATAATTACCCAAAAATTATGTTTATTTTGTACAGTAACAACAAATTTGGAATAGTAAATACAAATATACGTAATGTATAAAATAAAAAATTCTCGTATACATAATTCTTGATTTCTAAAAGTATTTATAAGCCGCCATTATCTTCGTCGAATTCTTCCTCACTTTCGTCGCTGACATCCATATCGCCTTAGTGGTTTGAACAGTTGGTGACTAAACAATTCTTACAAGAAATTTTGCAGCCAACGTTACGCTTCCTGCATCCACACACTGGGCCACAGCCTATAGTGCCACAGCCTATTTCCATGATTGTTGTTGGGTCTGCATCCTGCGTAATGGTGACTGGCTGAAGCTCCCGGCCTGATCCTCACTATAAGGAAGCCTTTAAGTCGTCATCTCAAAATATTTCAAAACCTTTTACGTTTTCCCTTCATCGGTCCCGACTCCTCGGAGCCCCGAGCGCATCGGGTGCGTTTCTCATAGTCAGAATTGAGAACAGCGCCCCCAAAAACCCAGGAGAGGAAATTTTCAAATCTCTGTCACAACTTCACAAATTTACCACCATCGCGCCCCACCAGAGCCCCTCGGTCATTTCGCATGATCAGAATTAAAATCAGCGACCCCAAAAAATCCCGAGAGGAAATTTTCAAGTCTCTGTTACAACAAATTTCCTTCCATAGACTCCAGAGCCCCCCATTTCGCATTTTCAGAAATGAGATCAGCGCCCCATAAAAATCCGAGTACTGATTTTTACGGCATTTCATCCATTTTTAGCGATTTAAAAAAATGCACTTTTAGATGCACTTTATGCACCCGCGATGCATTTCCGCTTTCTCCCAAAACTGGTCATATGTAGACTTTTTCGCTGATATTTTTCTGAACACGATGCAGAAAACTGCATCCAAACCGGAGCTGTAGGCAAAAATGTATATATTTGTGTCAAAATCGTACTAGTTTGCCTGGTCTAAGCGTAAAAATAGTGATCATTTTGATAAAACAGCTGTTCGGATCAAAAGCTTAGTACATGTATGTTTATGTTTACATTCATTACCACAGCAAACAATTTAGCAAATTAGCAGAATACCAACTTGTGCACCAAAATTAATGCGCGAAGCGATTGTCTACTGTGAGCGAAGCGGAATATTCAATAATCCGAGGCAACAAGGTTGATGTGCCAAAGAGCAACTCCATATCCCGATGTCAACACAGTAGAGGTGCCCAAGAGCAAGTTCATAATCCTATGTCAACAAGGTTGAAGTGCCAAAGAGCAAGTCCATAACCCGATGTCAACACAGTAGTGGTGCCCAAGAGCAAGTCCATAACCCCATGTCAACACAGTAGAGGTGCCCAAGAGCAAATCCATAACCCGATGTCAACAAAATCGAGGTGCCAAAGAGCAAGTCCATAATCCGATGTCAATACAGTAGAGGTGCCCAAGAACAAGTCCATAACCCGATGTCAACAAGGTAGACTTGCAAAATTATGTTGCAAACCTTTATGTTATTACGAAAGGTCCGAGCTATTTACTAGTAAATGTTTTTTGTTTGCTTACTAGTTGTACTATTGGGGGAAACGACAAAAATAAAGAAATTTATTTTACATTACCATAATATCCGATTAGATGTACATTAAAGAATTATTGTCATAAATAGAAACTATTGTCTTTAATTCCCAATGAGCCGACAAGACTTATTTTATTACTACATCCAGACTACCCCGACAAGGGTAGAAATTGGACGACTGCCAGCTTTATAAAATGTTATTTCCAACTTTCCTCTGACATTTATATATCACAAAATATTCATTGTTTCTCTGACTGAATGTTCGTTTTAATTATTATCAATCAAGCCGGGTACTCGGAAAATATTGTACTATGCGTTTTAGGTCAGTGGTTCTCAATTTGTAGATTTTGGTATATAAATATATACTTAGATTAAATTAACAAACAAAAGTTAGTGAGTTATTGGACAATTATGTTTGAAGTGATTTGTGGGTAAAATAAGATTCTTATAATCAGGGCAGGTGATAGAGCGCGTATTAAATATATTGGTGATTATTGTTAACGGTATTTATTTTATATGGGTAGCGATCCCATTTTAATTATTACAGTATTTCATTACTTTGACTTAATCATTCGATTTGAAGATTTTTTTTATATCACTTAAGAATAATGTTACACAAATTTGGCTTTATATCTTGTAGGAAGTTAGTGCAATTAATTTTTTTACATGGGTATCTACTTCGTTTTAATCTCTTTGATTGTAGTGACCATATTCTCTAAACAATCCTAGTAATAATTTGAGTAAATTGTGGAATTTTTGTGAAATTAGTTGAGTAGTTTTTGAGCATGTAGAAAAAGTAAGTGTATAAATGATTGCCTAATTTTAAGGATAGATATCCCATTTCATCCCTTTGACTTAAGTAATCGAATAGCAAATGGTTTTTTATATCACTTAAGAATAACTCAATGCTAGGTTTCTAGCTTGTAGAAAATTAGTGAAATTTGTTTTTATTGTATAAGGGTAGATACCACATTTTACCCCTTTAAACTGTATTTAATGTAACTTCTAAACACTCCTGGCATTAACAAGGATAATCTGTTAAATTTTTAGCGAAATCGGTCGAATAGTTTTAGAGTCTATAGAGGAAAAAGAAACAATTTATTTTTATTTATAGAGATAACTCAGTTATTGAAGTTCATAAAAAAAATGGATTTAGGTGTTGTAAGTGGTTTTGGTTGTTCAAAGGGGACACACATTGTAAAAGGTTGAGGACCACTTTTTTAGATGACCAAAATTGTGTACTCAAAAAATGTAAATAGTTTACTATAATATGCCGAGATGTATCCCTTAAAAGGTCTTTCGATATATCTTTATGTGTGTAAGTTTATGTATTTTTCAATCTTTTAATCTTAGAATTATTTGACATGTACTTTAAAGACATTTCTAAAAATTTTGCATAAAATTCAACCCACTCTGCACTCAGCTACGTTTTGGTAGAAGTGGATTTTAGTGATACCAACTACTATACTGAGGAAATATAGGATTTGTTACGACTGAAATATTATGTAATTTGTTGGACGAAAAAATTCTTGATAAATGTTTAACATTAGTAAAATTGCATTAGCAAATACAGTAGCAATCACAGTATTATAGAGCAGATAGTTAAGTAAATAGAAATGATGTATACCACAGAGTTGCATTTTTACTTTCTCCCACTTATACGTAGTATATGGAGAAAGTATTCGTAGTATTCGTCCAAATTTTTGAATTTGAATTTTTAGTGGAAGTATCTTTTTTGGTGCTCCCCTGAACCCCCAAAAATTGTATAGTGGAATTATCTGTGTTAGAGCTTCCTGAACCCAAAATTATTTTTAGTGGAATTATTTGTTTTGGTGCTACCTGAACCCAAAAAAGTTTTTTGTTGTCTGTCCGTGAGTCTGTTAGGATGTGTAGGCTTACAGAGCGGGAGACGATACCAACGGTCCGATTTTGATAAAATTTGGTATGTATGTGCAGTTCTGGAATATCTCCAGGTGTCATTTTTTCAAATTTTGGATTTTTTGGGGTTTTACCCCAAAAAATGGCCAAAAAACGAGAAAACTAAAACATTTCTCAAAAATGGCTTTAACGATTTTGATAAAATTTTGCTTATTTGTAGCCCTTAATGTACCCTACTATATGCAAAAAAAACCGCATCTTTCTAAAAATTCTCGTTTAGGTAATAATAATAACTGATTTTTGGGGGTTTCTTTCCAAAAAGGGGATTGTTTTTAAAAAAATTGCAAAACCTTTTTTCGTGCATATATACAAGCCTAATTGATATTTTTCATGCAATTTTGTTCGAAATCGATCGAAAACTTTTAATAATAATAATATTATTACAATTATAATATAATAATATAATATGGATGTGTGTTACATGTATCTAATATTTTCCATGGTATGTCCTACTTTTGCAATTCTAAATAACCACCTCCTATGCTACTCTTGGGAAGGTATAAAGTTTCAACTGTTAGAAAGTATGTGGCAGTTATCTGGTACCGTTTATTAAATACTCTAATATCAAATAAGACTATGCGATGAAAACTCATTTGGAGCAAGGACGTATTTCGGGAAAAGTTCTTGGTCGAGTCGAGAAGTCTTATTAGACCGGGACCATCGGGGTGTAGACGTCGACGTGGGCGTCAAGGAGAGACAAGAGAGGCTTTTTCCATGAGGTGTGAATATAAATTTGTACTCAGTTTTGTCCGTTGTGTAAAGCAGAAGATTTAAACTAGGGTTTATTGTTATCACACAGAGTAGAATCAAATGTATGTAATAGATCTTTCGAATAAAATAGATGTTAATGCATTCTTATAAACTAGAGGTTCAGGTAATTCTCGCTTCGCTTACAAACCTCCGCTGTGACTCGTGGAGAAGCCAATGCAGACAGCTTATTGTTTATTCTGAAATTTTCACGGAAATGGAGGTGGAACTAAGAAGGACAGAGATGGAAATAGGACTAACTCAGTGTTAGACGCTCTGAGAGGCTTAGGCGGAGGACTCAGTTTGTGTTTATTCACCTGAAGACGCGAAGTCGTTTATATTCTTCGCGAAACGTCGTGTATAATTTTAAATTATCGTCCATAGTTCTGTGTGTGTTTTTCTGTATGTTTTGTGCTTGTTATTGTGTTGACGTGGAATACATTCCTAATATTATTAAAAAATGTTCACTACGGGACTTGGAAAACGTATTTTTTAATCTCAAGGTGGGTGAAATCGATTATATATTTTTAAATACTTTTATGTTGTTTACGTTTTGGTCCTTTTGGGGAACCAGACGTGATATAATGTCGTGTAAAACAACAACACTATAACGGTTTTTTTTTTTTGCTAACGAACTCGTCCGAGCGACTTAGAAAACCAACGCCAACTTGTGTACGAAAATTATAACAAATCATACGTAAAATGTTTATGTTAGCACGCGAACACATAAATATATATGTGATACATTAAAACGTGTCCTGGAGACCATCATCGATGCTTATGACCACTTCCAACTTTCGGTCTTATCATTGGAGTCACTGCAATAGCTCGTCTTTCCTACAGAAATTTGCTAAAAACAGAACATATATTATACTGAGCATAGTTTGTTTTCTTACATGTCCTTTCGTTTTTAATCTCTTTGGACAATTTATTCACTCTTTGTCTATTACATAAATAATACAACAACCCATTAACATTTTCAAATACAAAATAAACTGAACTAGCAGTCTAAGTAATAACAATAAACATGGAGTGTATAAATTACTAGCTGGCCCGATCCAGCTTTGCACGGATAGACAAATCAAAGTTAAATGTATATTAACCAAAAAGATATGCCATTAAATATATTACACTATGTATTTCTTATGGGGATTTTTGGTGTCTTTGACCCCCACAACCCCCCACTAAAATTTCGAATTTTTTGAAAACTTTTCTTAGCTAGCACCTAGGGCTCTAGAGGAAGCTACATACCAAATTTCATTCCAATCCGTTCGGAGGTTTTTTTTAATAACTTTGACCCCTCCCAAACCCCCCTAAAATTTTGATTTTTTTAAAAACTTTTCTTAGCTAGCACCTAGGGCCCTAGAGGAAGCTACAAACTAAATTTCATTCCCATCCGTTCGGTTGTTTGATTTTGTAACTTTGGCCCCCCCCACCCCCCCCCCCCCCCTAAAATTTTGAATTTTTTAAAACCCTTTCTTAACCAGGGCCGTCTAGAAGAAGCTACATACCAAATTGCATTCCAATCCGTTAAGTAGTTTTAGAGAAATCGTGATTTAGTAACTTTGAACCCCCGAACCCCCTCCTAAAATTTCGAATTTTTTGAAAATCTTTCTTATTCTTAGTGAGCAGCTATGGCCCTAGAGGAAGCTACATACCAAATTTCATTTCAATCCGTTCGGTAGTTTTTAAGATTTCATGATAAGTCAGTGAGTGAGTGGTATTTGGATTTTAAAGATATAGACTAGCTGACCCGTACGGCGTTGCCCTTGCTGGTTGGTATTTTCAGTCTTTTTAACGTAATTTTATTCTTTTTAAGTGTTCAGTCAGTGAATGGTATTTGGCTTTTATATATATAGATCTTAAATAATAAAAGCACTATTGTCATAATAATAAAAGATCTGAAATTATGATTTTAGTAACTTTAATCCCCCAAACCCCTCCTAAAATTTCGAAATTTTTCATACCCTTTCTTAGTGAGTACTTATGGCCCTAGAGGAAGCTACATACCAAATTTGATTCCAATCCGTTCAGTAGTTTTGAAGAAATTGTGATTTAATAACTTTGATCTCCCCAATCCTCCCGTAAAATTTCGAATTTTTTGAAACCCTTTCTTAGCGAGCGCCTATTGCCCTAGAGGAAGCTACATACCAAATTTCATTCAAATCTGTTCGGTCATTTTTAGAAATCGTGATTTAGTCATTTTTACCCCCCAAACCCCTCTAAAATTTCCAATTTTTTAAAACCCTTTTTTAGTGAACACTTATGACCTTAGAGGAAGCTACATACCAAATTTCATTCCAATCCGTTCAGTAGTTTTGAAGAAATTGTGATTTAATAACTTAGATCCCCCCAAACAACCTCTAAAATTTCAAATTTGTTCAAACTCTTTCTTAGTAAGCACCTATGGCCCTAGAGGAAGCTACATACCAAATTTCATTTCAATCCATTGGATAGTTTTTGAGAAACCGTGATGAGTGAGTCAGTGAGTGAGTGAGTGGTATTTCGCTTTTTTATATATAGATTGCGGCCATTAAGAAACAACTACACCTCCAAAACACAGTAATTAATTATCATTCAGCCGTTGCATTGAAAGTATAGATTCATTTCTTAGTACACTTGTCAAGTGGGCCTATACGAGTACCACTGTGTTAACAAAAAAAAAATATAACTGCAATATTTACTGATTAGAGGATGAAAGAAGGTTTTTGAGGAGCAACATTTTAGGGAATTTCTGGAAAACAAACAATACAAAATTCTTTAAAAGTATAATTCTGAAAACTTAAATAATTTCAAAACGATGTAATTATACAAAATTAACGATTTAGTTTAGATAACTCCAGACCTCGAAATGCATAGTAAAATAATGTTTATTTCAGATTATTGTTCAATATTCGAGTTAGCCTGCATTATAAGATTATCAAATTTAATTGTTATAGGTGCCTTTATTTGTATGGAAGAAAATCGGCATTGTTAGGCCCGGTGCATATGAGCTGCGAAGTAATAGGGTCGCAGAGATTGTTTTTAATCGGATAGGCAGAAATACGTTGGGAGTAATGGGGCAAAAGGGACACCGACAGCTAAGGATTCCATCGGCTTACTTCGATAGGTATCGCGGCTGCCGCTTGTTTCTCTCAGTATTAGATAGACCAAACGTTTGTTCTGACAAGCACTCGCGTCATGTCATTGCCAGGGATAGCTTTGATTTAACCAACAAGAGACTAGCTAGTTAATCAAGCACTAATGTAACATTACACTATGACATTGTGCTACTACTAAGTTAGTGTGATTAGACACGTGTTGCTATGGTTACTTAGGTGTGAACATTACAGGGAGCAACCTACAATTAAGCATTTCTGTTGAGATGATTTCCTGGCCCCAGTGTAACTTACCATTACGTGGCTCTGGGGGAATAAAAACAACTATTTTATTATATATTATTATTATTTATACTGGCCTTAGCAATCCTTTTAGAAGTCTTTATATCGTTTACAGCTGTTTTACCTTTTCATTTTCAGTCATCATCAGAACGAATACACAAAAACACACTTCTCGCAGTTACACTTATTAACAGAGATTAATATGACATTTAACACATAAACAAATAAAGTCATAATAAATAAAATCACAAAACGACACTTGATATAACAATTAAAACATTTGTTGAATTTATTTGAATCACAGTATGCGGCTGTCGTCAAGTCTATCATAACACAAACATTAGTCCTGATAAATATGAAGCAATGCTTGTTAAAAAAAATATTCCACATTGTTAAAACATATTTGGCACCGAATTTCAAAATTTATAGTAACAACAAGATGGTGCGCCAGCACATTTGAGTCATAAAGTAAAGCAATATTTTAAATGCGGCTTTTAAAATAAAGGCGATAGATTGGTCGAAGGGACGAAGTCGAATGGCGTGCAAGATCACCCAACTTGTCTCCTTTCGATTGTTTCTTATGGGGCAACATTAAAAAAACCGTCTACAAAACTAACTCCAAATATTGGTAATTCAAGAAGCTGTCCGAAATGTTTCTGTGCCAGCTTTGTCTAGTGCAGTTCGTTCATTTTATAATCGGCTTTTCTACTGTCAGTCAATTGGAGGAAAACATTTTGAACGTTTGATTCATAGAATTTTTAGTAAGTGGGAATACTATGACGTATATTACGGATTTTTATCAATAAAGCAACAAAAAATCAGATTTTAATTTATTTTTAGCAAATTATAGATAGAAGCTAGAAAAACATATTAAATACAAAAATGTTTCACTTTAAATGACCCATTAAAACTAAATGCCACATAACCTACCTGCTATTTAAAATTTACAGCCATTTTGATTTTTTCAAAATTGATTTCGAGTGGTTCAACCAAATTCTCCCAAATATTTTTGTGTGGCATATAGTTTGAAAGATTATTTAATTCTTAATCCAAAAAAATAACTATATAATAATATATTTTTTAAACAAATAGTACAGCAAAATAGGGCATTATTTGAAAACACGATTTCGCTTAAAGAAATGGATGTACAAATTTCACCGTTGGTTTTCCCTAGAAATTCTACATTGAAATCTTGTATCACATGAAAACCTTCCTATTAAAAAAACACAGTTACATTCAAGATGGTGGATCCAAGATGGCGGATATTTAAAAAATCATAATAAAATAGTGGTTTAAAAAAATTGTAATAGGTTCCTGAAAGTACGGAGTTGATATGTGCAACAATTTTTCAATTATTAAGGGGTGGCCGGACTTTTGTATCACTCTGTATATTTCAGTTTCTAAAAAACTTTACATTTTATATTAATTTAATATAGTTAATACAATAATTTAATTACTATAAAAGTTTGAATTTAACATATATCTAAACTGCAGTGATGTTGTTGATCTAGTGATGATGTTATTTTTAATTTTTGTACATTTTTCAAATTGTGTTTTTACTTTGTTTTTCTCTCTCTACTTTTTCAATAGTAATTATTATTGTAAAGTTATGTTATGCGCGACTTGTGTCTATGTGGGCACTAATCCATAGATGTATATCTTGTTCAATTACTTTCATGTAAAATTCTTTCATGGAATAAATAAACAATAATTGTAAAATAATATGAATGCAATTTCTGAGAGAGCATTTTCACCTAGTAAGTATTCATTAGTTATTGCAAATTATGGGGAGAAGTAATTAAAACTTACTTTCAAAATATACGTAACCAGAAAAGCAATAAATAAAAATGCCTGTGTGATTATTTATATGCGTACTCAGTTAATCCTCGCAGTGTTGTGCATTCAATGACTATTACAACTGCCTGGCAGTTGCTTGTTGCAAATAAAAACAATAGGCATTGTAATCTAGTTCTATTTTTGTTTGTTTTGTAACAATTGAAAACAGAGAAGTACATAATCTACATATTTTGCTTAATAATAGTGAATGTAAATCCCTATTTGGAACTGCTCGATTTTGAAATTACGTTTTGTAATTGATTGTATCTAAAATTCCTTAATTAGAGAATACAGTTTTAGTGACAACGATGTTTCGAAATAATGTGGTACATTTTATTAGTGGGTTTAATAGATTCCCTGGGCTGCGAGAAAGACAACAATTAATTGCTGTTCACATTTTTACTAATTACATTGTATTTTTTGGTTATACACTATTTTAGCGGGCTTTCTGTAGGCCTTGTCGTTTTTAATTTTTGAAGTGAAAACTTCTTTAGGCTACGAGCAGTTTTTGGTTTAGGTTAAAAGTACGAGCTCGCGATAATCGATACGCTTAAAGTTTATTATTTCGTTGTTTATTTCTTCTTCTTCATAGGTTTGCACACGTATTAAATATAAACCAGCAGTTTAATGCAACAGCTGATCAGTAAAGAAGAAAAAATCGACGAAATAAAATAGGCAGGTGTCAATTCTAAAGCTTTAACTCAATAGCTGTATGGGTTTGGTCACGTCATGCTAACGACGAAATTGATATTTGCTTGTAATTTTGTAAAATAGTTTACTTGGTGATACCACTAAAATGGTCATAGTGCTGTCTCATTTTTTTAAATGTCTAAATTGGCTAACTGGTTCTGTATAGGCAAACCTAAAATTGTGTTTCTTCAAATTATCATTTGACAATAGACAATAATGTTTATGTTATTTTTATTTTTTAGATTTCAATTTCAATTTCGAAATGGTTAAATTTCTGATTAAAACAATTTAACCAAAGATTTGTATTCATGACAGTTTTCACTTCTGTTGGCAGTTCTATAACTGCTAATATTCAGTTACTGTTTATGTAGGATCGTTTAGCTAAAGAAAAACAGCGAGGCAATAATCGTGAGAATCATAAAAAAATCTTCTTTTTTTTAATCATAAGAAAGGAAACGTAGCGCACGATACCTTAACCAATGATTACATAGTATAAAACCTAGATAGGCTATGTAAGACGATCGTTGAAGCCGACCTTTTAGCCAGAATCTCCACCAAGATGGCGGCACCGAGCATGAGTCATCCTACTGCCGAGCGCTTTTGACTATTTCCCGCCCCCGACACTGCACCGTAATGTACTAAACAAATATAGTTTTAAGTATATTTCTGAAAGCCGGTCAGCTAATTTCTGTATTTTTGTTTGTTTTTCCTTTTTGTTTCCTTATAGTATGATTGTTTTGTAAATAGAGCTATTTTTTCTTTTGTAATTTAATTTAGTTTATAAGATATATATATAATAGTTATGATTTTGTTTATGCAATAATGTAATATACATAATATAAGAATCAATAAAATATTCATTCATTCATTTTCAGGTTTCCGACAATTTAACTAAAGTTATAACATTTTTAGGGCAGTAAATGTAAAATGTAAGTTGCTGTGTTTTTTTTTTACATTTTTGTAATTTTTCTGACAATGTTATTTTTCCAATTAAATGTTTTTGAATTTGCAATGAGTCTTTTTCATTATTCGTAGTTGACCCAAGTTTTCTGAGGCTTATGAAGGTTTTAGACTATGTAACAACTGTTGTCAATGTGTCAAATATAAAAAGCAATATACAAAATGAAGTATACAGGATGAAAATTACGTCTTATATGTTTTGAAAGAATTCAATTTATGTACAGGTAATAGGTAGACTAATCTGAGCAAAAGTAGTGTTGCAATTAAGTAATAGTCAGTAATAATAGTTTTGGTTACAATGATAGGAAGCGGCCTGAGAAGCAGTGGGTATCGCACATATAAATGTAGTGCCGTCTGACGCGACGAGTGGCCCGGCCGTGCTTAATTTACTCTTGTCTTCAACCTGCCTTTCTGACCAGAGTACACTTCGTAAAAATTTTTTATGGCAAAATTTACTAAATTCAAGACCTTATTTACAACTTTTTCGCTTACAAAACTTCTCTACCCGAAAAATAAAAAAATTCTCACAGACCAACTTTTTCATGTTACTATTTAAAAACCACATACAAGTTTTAACTTTATCTTGTAAGGTAAATTAGTACCAAAATTATTTTACAACTTTAAATTGCACCATTACTGTCCAACACTAATGTTTTATCTGCATACGAAATTTCGAAATTTTAACTTCGTCGTAAGTTGGTTAAATGACAGTGTATTTGAAAAGCGCGCATTAAAATTTTGTCCGTGTAAATGCTGCTTTTTACGCTTTTGGCCCCCACCAAGATGGCGGAGTTGGCTTCAGGTGCTGTATTGGTTGTTAGTGCTATCTAGGTTTTATACTATGTAATCATTGACCTGATCGGCAACGCTTTAGATTTATAAAAAGTTTTTTTTTAGTAAAATCTGAGTTCAGTTTAAATATAACTGTTTTGCTTAGTTGAAAATAATAATAAAAAACATAAAGAATATACGTACTGCTCATTGACTGTTCTCTTGCATTATGCCCTTTTGTATTTAAGCTCGTCAGGCAGTAAAGTTTCTCTTTGTCAATAAATATCATCACAACAACCCATAAACATTTTCATATACCCAATAAACTGAACTGGCAGTAATAACAATAAACATAGAGCGTATAAATTATTGCGACCAATGAGAAACAATTACACCTCCAAAGCACACTATTATCAATCAGCTGTTTCATTGAAAGTAATACATTTGTTAGTTCAGTTTTCAGGTATACGAAGGGCGCAGTTTTTTCTCGAAAATGTATCTACTGTATTTTCTGGTTAGAGCTGAAGAGACGATTTTTGAAGAGAAACATTTTAGGAAATATCTTAAAAACTAAAATTTTTTAATTCTTTAATTTTTTAATTCTGAACACAAATAAAATAATTACAAACACGATAGTAATATACAATATTTCGACCATGCAGCTTAACCGCTGAAATGAGTTGAACGAATTTACAAAATTAAGTTTATATTTTTTACGGTTTCAACCAACTATTTGGGAAATTGGTTCACTCACAAAGGCACCGAATAGCTGCCTCAGCGAAATATTTTTTTATTAGTAAAGTTTGTTTGCGCATCAGTATCCAGGTCACTGGCTGAAAAGGCTCATGCTCTGCATTGTTCCGCTCGCAGCGGAAAAAAATAGCTTTTCGAGCATGGGGGCTCAGCACCTTGGGGCCTTAGAGTATTGACTGCTTTGCTTTGCACGCAGAGGATAAACTCGCTTCACGAGGTATATAATACCGGGTGCGTTTATGATATTTTACGTTATGATCGATTTTGGGGTAAACAGACGTGGTATAAGGTCAGGTAAAAACTAAAATGTGCAGAAGAATCTCCCAAATTTTTTTTATTGATAAACTTTAAAAATGTTTTATTTTATTACTAATAATCAAGATTTTTACTTCCGGTTAAAAACGTCCTTCCGGTTGTTGGATTTTTTGGAAACGAACTCGCCCTAGCGACTTAAAAATCAACGTGTTGGAACGGCCAATCGACCGATCCAATTGGGGTTAATTAATTACATTAATTAAAATAAATTCAGAGTCAAAATAACAAAAGATTAAAGCTAAAGGGTGTCAAAAAAGCCCAAAATTAAGATAAAAAAGTAGTTTCTAATGTGAAAATAGTATTTATTAATAATTTTGAAGAATTAACTAAAATTGTGTTAGTTAAATACGTGCAGACTATGACGTATGCATTAGCGACAAGACCAAGCCAAAACCTTGCAGGATCTGACAGGAATTGACTTGTCCAGTCTTGTCTAAATTTGGTAGAAATGAATTAGCATTGAAAGATAGGGGTTTATAATTTTATTAAAAGAAGTTGTTATTATTAGATTTATGTTAAAAGGAGAGTTAAATAAGCAAGGAGTAATAAAAATAATTTTGTTATGATAATTTGTTAAAAGGTTATAGACAAAAATGTAAGCGTAAACAAATCGATTTTGCAGAATTTGAATAAAATCCAAAAACAAAGTAGAGTCATTTGTAGAGTTAAAAAGGGTTAAGAAAATAAAGTAATAAAAAATATAAAGTTATAAAGTTTTATAGCTAAAAAATAAAGTGTAAAGTCATTCTTGGGCATAAAAAGGCCAATAACTCATAAAGTTCAAATGTAATTAAATCATAAAAAATAGCAATTAATAGAGTCAATAATAGGGCATAATCAAGCCGAAGTTCAATATATATAAATAAATAGTTTTGTAAAAATAAAATAAATTAATAAAAATGTTTTATTAATTCAAAATAAATACAAGGGAGATTAATTAAAGGGAAATATTGATAAAATAGGGTATATATATGTGTAATAAATTGTAATGCCATGTGAGATATGAAAAGAGCTTTAAAGGGGGGGAATGAGACGCCGAAAACCAAACGAAGGCAATTAGAGTAACAACAAGCTGAATAACTAGATAACCAAACAAGCTATCAAAAAACCAACACCAGATTTACGCGTTTCAAGACCAACCGAAGAGGATACAAGCAAGAAAAAATGGAAAATTTCAAATTTACAGGAAATAAATTTCAAAATTTAAGCAAAACTAACGAAGTCAATAACTCAAGAATGAAGAGGAGTAGAAACACCATTCGAATTCCAGGGAAACCAGAAAACGTCAACCAATCCATAGAAGTCAACAAAATCAAAATCCGACCACGCAAAAAGAAGTTATAGAGTTTGGGTGAAATCAATGCAAAAATTGTCAAACGACAAGTTCATACAGGCACTCAAGGCCCAAGCTGCGACGGGGAAGTGACGTCATCGGATCCACTACGAAGAGCAAAACAGACCGCACATTGAAATTCAATAAATGAAGATAATAATTAAATTAGGCCTAATCAATGGGAAATAAAGGCACTAAAATTCATCAAATAAATCAGGAAATATATTAAGACCAAAAAATATATTTCTAAAGCAAGAAACCAGGATTTCTTGTTACATAGAGGAAGATGCTGGTTTGACAAGTAAAAAGTCGACGATAGAAGCCTGCATCCCCTTTAACATCAGTTTAGCACGGAACGCCAACGAGAAGACATCTGACCAAGCTCCGAGGGTACTTAGAGAAAGTCAAAGGGCGATCAATTCGGTGTGCGTTACGTTTCTAGCTCCGGCCTAAAGCTAAGTCGGGTCGTGATAATTTCGGGAGAAGAATATCCATATAAACGGCCTATCTTGCCAAAAGATACTACAATCAACTAGGAGAGGACAACTTTAATTAAGTCTAGGAGAAGACAACTGTAAGCCGAAGAAACCATTCTGGGGACCAAGGAGAACAACTTTAAATCGCTGGAAATCGACAGAAGGAATTACGCGTCGAACTTCTTGTGTTCTGTAAGTGGCAAACGATCATTGTTACTTATAATTTAAATAAATCCCTTTTTTACAAAATAATAAATAAATTAAATTAAATAAATAAATTCAAGTAAATTCTGGGGAAATTGAATAAAGTAAACTCGTTTAGTAAATTTCATTACTCACAATGGCAAATCGAAATATGTAAATAATATAATCATTAATATACAAATTTTAATTAATTAATTAATTAATCACTTTGCTACTTTTCAATATATGTAATTATAAGTTAAAGATTAATAAATTTCATTGTGTTTTTGAAAATAATAATTTGTTGTTTCAAAGTAAATGGATTTATGTTAATTAATAAATCGTTTTTGTGTTTTCAATAGAAAAATTTTGAATATATAATTTACAAATCCAATCAAATTAATCCTAAAACCATTCAGTGCTCTAGTGTAATTAAGTCAGCAGGTGAGTTATTCACGGATCACTACAAATTTAACTCCAAAGGGAACGATCCCGAAAAATAGTCTAGAATTGAGCTAGTGTACTACACAAAAGACAAAACAGGTCTAATTAATTTAAAATAAAAAACTTAAGAATAGGAAACAAAAAGTTTTCCTTTTCTTGCCCTCGCCAAACCTCTCAAATTGTTCTAACGGGGTAGTACAACGGAACAACGTCAAATAAGGCCTGAAAACACTTGGGTGTTATTTGATGAGGGAAAGTGTTAAAGTTAACAACAAAAGGTTGTGTTTATTGAAAAAATTAAAAGGGTAGGGAGGTTTGCGCGTGGCAGTGTGTACCAAATTTCGACCAAATCAGACCTAAAATGCGGCCGTTGGAGTTCGAACACTTATATACACATATAGAGTTTTAATGACTTCTTAAAACGTATTCTAGGGATCATGATCTACCGTTTACTACTCCCACTGCATACCTCATTTTTCCTAAGGAAATTAGCTAAAAATGTGTTCCAAATTCTGATTATTGTTAACTGCATGCATTATGAACGGACCAAATGTCACTTTTAAATCTTTAATTGTCTCGTAGATAATTAACACTATTAGACTGATTGGACAAACGTTTGAACCAATAAGAATTAGCGTTAGATCATTATCAGTGATAGCATTAATTTAACCAACAAGAGACAAGCTAGTTAATCAAGCACTAATGTAACATTACACTATGACATTGTGCTATTACTAAGTTAGTGTGATTAGACACGTGTTGCTAAGGTTACTTAGGCGTGAACATTACTGGAAGTGGAACAATATATAGGTAGTAAACAAACCCATTGTTAGCAGATAGTTCGTTGATTTTCAATTTCTCCGCAACTAGACAACTGTTTGTGTGAAGATGTTTATTCAATCTTTATTAGCTAATTTCCATAGGAAATATTATCCGTTTGTCTCGGATCAGAAGATATCCCCAAGGTAAAAGCCCCTCGTTGATTTTAACCGAGTACTTTGATTGAATTTTACGTTTTTTGGGGAAACCCTAAAAAAACAATATGCGCAGAATAATTTATTTTTCGAGATCAAATCGAAACAAGTTTTATTATTGTACAAACAATCGAAAAAAAATACTTTCTGTAAAAAAATAGTCCTACCGTTTTTGGATTTTATTTGATAACGAACTTCTCCGAGCGATTTAGAAAACCAACAGGTATGCCAATATTGACCAAATCGGACGTTAGAGTGCAAACACATATATACAGGGTGGAACAAAGTTAGTGCTTAAAACTTCGGGAAATGGTTCTATGGGTCAAAATGAATAGAAAATCAAGAATAATATTTTTTCGAAAAAAGCTTCATTTTCCAAATAGCCGCCATTTAGTTTGTTTTACTAAATAATTAATATCTAGAGAACGGTATAACCGATTGAGTTCAAACTTGGCTCGAAGTTTAACCTCACAATGATCTATCTTAAAAAAAATAAACGATTATATCCAAACATGCATTTCAAAATGGCGGCTGTTTGAATATTTCAAACCTAAATTACTCAT
>JAGFPH010000417.1:373815-394038 GCA_018207615.1 Philaenus spumarius | reverse complement strand
CCTATGGCCCTAGAGTAAGCTACATACCCAATTTCATTCCTTTCTGTTCGGTAATTTTGGAGAAATCGTGATTTAGTCATTTTTACTCCCCAAACCCCCACTAAAATTTCCAATTTTTAAAAACCCTTTTTTGGTGAACACTTATGTCCCTAGAGGAAGCTACATACCAAATTTCATTCCAATCCGTTCTGTAGTTTTGAAGAAATCGTGATTTAATAACTTTGATCCCCCCCACCCCCCCCCCAAAATTACGAATTTTTTTAAACCCTTTCTTAGCGAGTGCATATGGCCCTAGAGAAAGCTACGTACTAAATTTCATTCCAATCCGTTCTGTAGTTCTAAGGAAATCGTTTTTTAATAAATTTAATCCCTCCAAACTCCCCCTAAAATTTCGAATTTTTTGAAACCCTTTCTTAGTGAGCACCTAAGCCCGTAGCGGAAGCTACATACTAAATTTCATATCAATCCGTTCGGTAGTTTTGGAGAAATCGTGATGAGTGAGTCAGTGGGTTTTGGCTTTTATATATATAGAGAAATAGACCTAGGCCTACATATTGCAAATTATTCTGCACATTTTGTTTTTTACACGACCTTATAGCCCTTAAAATCGGTAAAAACGTAAAATACTATAAAAGTACCAGGTTCAAATCCACGTGTGGACAGCTTCTGATCCGAGGTTGACAGCCGGGATGCAAACTCACAAATCGATTCTATAATCCGAGGCTGCAAAGCGAGTTTTTCCACTGTTAGCTGAATGAAGCGGCGCGTGAGTCGGTGCTGGAAACTGAGGTGCAAACCAATTTTTAGAGGGCTCTAACTGCAAAAGTCACATTCTCCACTTTTTAAAATTTTAGGAAAACTGCGAAAAACTGCTACAAGTGTTAAAAATAAACCAACTAACCTTATAAAGATATATTCCTGCAGATTGTGCTCAAACAAATCAGATTTACACCTGGTTTTTTACTTAAAACCTAGTTGAATTAATAAAAAATGACTTTAAACTCTGGAGAATGTTACTTTTGCAATATCAATCTGGAGAATGTGAGTTTTGCAACTGATTTGCCAGGAGAATGTTAGTTTTGACACAAAACATTGTAGATATTGTTAATTGTTGGACAAAAAACAGAAATAAATTATAGTTTTTAGGCATAATTAATGTTGGTTTAAAAGGTAATAAAGTAAGAAATTAAGGTTTATTGGTCAGTTTTACAATTTTTCAAATAGAAACTTATGAAACACAGAAGTTAATTGTTTCATTGCTACAAGTTACTAAGATTACAGAATTTAATTTAAAAAGAGAAATTTTAGAGTTAAGTTTCATTGCTAAAAGTTACTAATTTTGCAGAATGTAAATATGAAAAGGTATTGTCTGTCCTCTTAGATTTGGAAAGTATGCATTTCCTGGGCTGCTTGACAACCCTCCTCATCCTCACCACTGACTGCGATTTCAGAATCATCTAATACATGTTTGAAAAACTCTAAATTTTCGTTCTCCCGCCAGTTGCCTCCATAATGTTTCTGTTTCTGTAGAAGAGAATTGACGTCCCCTTTATTCTGCTCCCTTGCAATGCAGTTACCTTTGACAATAGTGACTGGTCTGATGTTTTTAAGACTTCTTCCTCTCTTAACAATACTCCTTGCTGCTTGCTGGGGATAAGCTTTAGGCGATAGGTTCCTTCTCCCTGGACCAAGACAGCTACATCGTTGGTTTCGGTTCTCTCCTATGTGAAGTAAATCGGCTTACAGGATTGTATTCCAAAATGCCATGAAGTTGTCTTGCGGATGTGCTGCATCACCTCAGATTTCCAATTTTGGTTTACGGCATCATCTCAAAGTTTTTTCACTGTAGAAAATTTTGCCACGATGTCAATGTACTCCTTTTTGCTTACAATAACTTCACGTCTTTTGATTTTCTTTTCCACATTTCCAAACACCGTATCGAGGAGGGGTGATGAAACTGTGCCCGGTCATTGGGAAAACTAGCTGTACTTCTTCGATGTTATCAGGTGCACTAACAAACCACAAACTCACCATGCTGATTAAAATCGAGTTCTTATTTTGACCCCCACACCCGTCACTTATAAGTCGAACAGTCGTGTAGGGGTTCAGATCAATAGAATTCAAGCGGTCATATAAACAGGATGATATCTCATTAGATCCCTTCAAAGACAGTTATATTGCGGACTTAAGTTCATTTAAATTCGTTAAATTACAATTTTAAAAGCTATATTTCCTTGAAATATGTTACTTATTCAGTAAATCACTCTTTTAAACATGCCATTGAAGTTATAAAAATCAGGTAATTAATCATTAATTCCGTTACATTTTCTTTTTATTCTGGGCCCTTTTCCAAGTGTTTGGTGTTCGTACTTCCTTCCTGAGAGTATCTCCTTTCCTCTTATCAGTCGGTCTAACACTAACATCCATCTTAAAGCTATTTTAAAACATTTAAATAAACACAAGAGTAAGTAACACCACAACACTGTCACTTGTAAAACAATCACAACAAAACAGGTTAGTTACTCGGAAGTAAAGAGTGTCACGTGACTGAATACGGGTGATCCTATTGGTTGAATGGGAGAATGTGAATTTTGCAGCTGAATACTATGGAGAATGTAAGTTTTGGAACCAAACTTAATTTTTAACATTAAAAATAAGTGGGATATTGTTAGTTTTGCTCTATAACTCCAGTAACAACATGTGCACAGCAACGCATAGAACCAGAATCTATTCTTACCTCGATTTCGAAAAAAATTGGAGAATGTGACTTTTGCAGTTAGAGCCCTTCTATACTAATATATTTTGTACACGCAGGCAGCTATTTAGCGCCTTCGTGAGTAAACCAATTTCACAAATAGTGGTTGAAAACCTAAAAAATATTAATTTAATGTTGTAAATTCGCTTAACTTACGTCAACGGTTCGGCTGCGTGATCGAATTATTAAATTTTCCAGGTTGAAAGATAAGCTCAGAATCGATTGTTTTCAGTAATGTATTAGTAATAGTAGAAGCTTCAGTGTTAGCTATTAGCCCAATCAATAAAGGTTTCGTGTCGCAACTAATTAGGGGAAAGCTGAATTTTTGCAGGATGTTAGTATACAAAGTATACACTAAAAAACACAAAGTCCTGACCCCCACCCCTCTTGCTTCCCCCCACCCCCTCCGCAACCTTGCAAGAACAGTACTCTAGTTAAATGCTTACAGCTCGAAAAATAATTATGTTACCGAGGAGTTCTTTTTTTAATTTTACTCCTAACTATATTATAAACAAGTTATGTTGTATACACTTTTTATAAAAAATAGCTTTTAGCGTTTTTAATGTTGTATACAACTTTTTTTTGGTTGTAAATAGCTTAGTTTCGCCGTAATACTTAAACATATACAGAAAACTGTCACTGTAAAAAACAAAAAGCAACTTGAACAAATTATACCTTTTTACCCTTCCGATATGGGAAGAAATGGTTTGAACAAAACTGATAGATAATTTAATTGCCTTTAAAATGATGGGTCTAATAAACCTTACTGTTAAAACGATGGCTTCTCATAGAGAGCGATGAAGCACTAGTGGACACCGCGCCCCAGGTCCTAGCAGCTGTTGATACTCGCCGCTGAGGTGCACCGCTGCATATAGGCCTACTAGTGCAATGCCTTCATTGATTGGGCTATATAGGCGTGTAACGTTTACTTTAACCGGTATTGATGTAGATGCCAAGATAAAAGTAAACAAAGGTTATGTTTTGGGCAGTGAACAATTGCGGGTTGTGTAAGGTCAGATTTATGCCAGAGAGGAAACAAAGAATACTATTATTTATACTAGACTTAAAGAGTTAAAATTGTACTCATGTATGACTTAATTGGTGATAGTTCAGAATAAAAAAAAAAATCTTAAATGCGGTAGAATTACTTAAAATCTGAACGTTCTCTAAAGCTACTTACTGTAAACTAGGAAATTTGGAAGCTAAACTAGCAATAGTTTGACCCCAGAGCATTTTTTTTAAAGATTTAAATATTCTTGTCAGGAATGAACTGTACATCTGCATAATCTCTAATAGACATTAAATAAGCTAGAGAATGGTAAATTTGTCATCTTTTAACCATCGCTGTACTTGTATGAAGCGTTTGGGGTCAAAATCGATCCTACGACAGTAGTTGCATTAGATTTTTTATAATCATCTTGTGGTATTGTTTTAAACGGCTGTTTTCTGTGCATTTTGTTTAAGAGGAAATGATAAAAGACTTTCAACACTTATGTTTTAATTGCAAAAAAACAAACAAACAAAAACACACGTTTGGAAGATATATAGCCAGCTCATTGTGTTGTGCGATGTGTGCCATATAATAACTAAAATAGCTTAGTAAAATGCCGTGAACTTTGTGCAGGGTCACTTTATTTATTCTTTCATTTGCTTTCAAATTAAGTTTTGAAGTGATAAATATACCTATTTTTGTAACATAATGAAGTTCATATTTGTATATATATATTTTAATACGTATTTTTAGTTATACAAATTTAAAAATAAAGTTAATGTGTGTTAGAAGTTTAGTAATTTTTTTTTTTTTAAACAGTGTATACACCGAAAGTCGAAAGCAATGGTTGTAAAAATGTGTGTGCTTTCAAATGATATATTTTAACTTTTAGTTAACACAATATTTTGGTGTCGTATTGACCCCACGATAGTAGTAGCTTTAGTGAAAATAAAGAAAATGTTACCCTTATCACCCAGTTTCTGTTGAAACTCAGCGCACTTGACTCTGCTAATTCCAAATATCAGTTTATATTATCAATCAACTATGAACCAGATGTACAGTAAAGTTTGATTTATTGGCAGAAATCGATCACACAAATATTGCCTGGCCCCTTTAGATAACGCAGGTTTACGTAAACGTATACAGTGATTTAGTAGGTCATAAATCTACGAACCAGTCTTGAATGCGATCCGAATACGTAACTGATCAGCACGACTTAAATTGGACACGCAATAAGACAAGCGAATACTACTTTCTGAGTAGATATAGCACTTTGTATCAGTAATATTTGATATTTATATTTCCTTTGTCTTGAAAACAATGAAGTCATTATGTAAAGGTTAGTTTAACCGCCCAACAAGACCAATACTTTGATAGTAATGATCGTACAATTATTAGTAAAAGAACAAACTATTATTTTATTTGAATTTCAGGGAAATATGGTTGTTTAACTTTATTATAATTATAGATGTCTTTATTTTAAAAACAATATTAATATAAGAAATACATTATACGATTAAGAAGGTAGATTGCGAGAATTAATAAAATAAATTTTATATGTTTTACTAGCAGGTACCCGTGGCTTCGCACACGGTACAAAGATTCGCCTCATAGTAATAAATGTTTATTGTTTTAATGGTTGTTATTACATTTTCACCCCTTGGCAGCACGTTTTAAAATACAAATATGATTTACATAGTATATATGTATTGAAAGAAATAAATGTACCGATTTCCAGCTTAATGGGAAGTATAATAATTAGTTTGTATTGCTTTAGGGGTTGTTACATTTTCACCCCTTAGCAGTACAATAAAAAATAAAAATATGGTTTACTTTTTATATATATCTTGTAAGAAATAAATATACAAATTGCCAGCTCTCTTGTCTTAATGGAAGTATAATAGTAAATATTTATTGTTTTATGGGTTGTTTCAACCCTTAAATCTAAATTAATTCTAGCCTGCGTTTCATTCCAGGTTATGATCTATATGTGTGCTAAATTTCTTTCACATCCATCCAGTAGTTTTTACGTGATTGAGTAACACACACACACAGACAGACACCATTAGATTTTTATATAATAGTACTTGCTGCTCTATCCGGTTTTGCACTGGTAGACAAATCAAAGTTAAATGTATATTAACAAAAAAATAAATAAAAAATATATCAAAAAATATATTACACTATGAATTTCTTATGGGGATTTTAGTAACTTTGACCACCCCCAAACCCCCCCTAAAATTACAAATTTTTTGAAACCTTTCTTAGCGAGCTCCTAGGCCCTAGAGGAAGCTACATACCAAATTTAATTCCAATCTGTTTGGTGGAAATTTTAGTAACTTTGACCCCCCCCAAACCGTCCTATAATTTCGAATTTTTTTAATACCTTTCTTAGTGAGCACTTAGGGCCCTAGCGGAAGCTACATACGAAATTTGATTCCAATCCCATTTTTTTTGTTGAGTAGTTTTTGAGAAATCGAGATGAGTCAGTGAGTGATATTTGGCTTTTATATATATATATATATATATAGGTTTCTACCATATACTTGGTATATTATTTGTCCTCTAAGGAAAGCGATCTACGAAGTGTCTACGTGTACTAAATATATTAGTATATGCTCCCAAGTGGTTTGAACATACTAATTCTACGGTATTTTACGTTCTGATCTATTTTACGGGAACCAGGCAGGCAATAATGTCATGTAAATAATAAAAACTGAACAATCTCCAAAAATATTACTTCTGGTAAAAAAATGTGCTTTAAATTTTTACATGGTTCACAAAACTTGTTCTGTGGACCATGATCGTTGCTTATTGACAACTCCCGACCTTCTGTCTCACTATAAGGTCACCTCCTGGATGGACTCATCCCACTTGCGGTAAATAAGAAAATCGGTGCCAGATGCGGTAAAGCAA
This sequence comes from Philaenus spumarius, assembly GCA_018207615.1. Lineage (NCBI taxonomy): Eukaryota > Metazoa > Arthropoda > Insecta > Hemiptera > Aphrophoridae > Philaenus > Philaenus spumarius. Next base: position 387,376 of record JAGFPH010000417.1, on the reverse strand, counting down.
GTTTGTCTACCTGCCACTGTGCTCACAGATGCGGTCAACTTAAATGAGGCCCGCCCCGCTTATTTTTGATTGATCATCGATTAATAAGCTTTAAATATTATTACGGTCCACTGTTTGTACCACATTGCATTGCATTGAATGGCTGTTATCTGTAACATATAAGAATTCTGCCTCAGGGCAAGCCCTTTGGCGGTTAGTGTGATACATATACATGATTATATAGTGTTCTTCACTGTTTAAGTATGGTTGTGTGTGTGTGTGTGTAGAGTGAGTTGGGTGTATATTTGTGTTTTGATTTAGTGTATTACTTTAGCAGATGCTGGATTAAAGAAGTTGGTCGTAGACGTTTGGTAGGCGGGGGTGCTTCTTCTCTTGAGATTAATCGTAGGTGTTGATATGTTGATTTAGAAGATCGTTGAAAAGATGTGAATGTAAGATTGATAATAAATTATTTAAGTGTAGAAATTTTGAAAGAATTGCGTATGGTTTCATTTGAAACATACCATGGAGATTGCGATATTTGACGGAGGATGGAGTTTTGGAGGCTTTCAATTTTATTTTGATTAGTTTTAGATGCAAGACTGAACCATGCAGGAGCAGCGTATGAAATTATGGGGCGAATATAAAGTTTGTAAATCATGAGTTTGGTTGAAATGGATAGAGTGCTAGATGAAGAAATGACAGGATAAAGAGCTGCTCTGGTGCGTTTTGACGATGAAATTCTGGTAAGTGTATGTTTGTTAAAATTAATTTTGCTGTCCAATGTTACTCCTAGGTATTTAACTTGATGGCTCCTTTTAATTTGCTTGTCGTAGACTTCAAGCGGGGCTGGCTTTTTAAGTTTAGTTGAAAATAAAATAGCTTCAGTTTTGTCTGTGTTTAATTTAATTCGCCAACTATGAAACCAGGGAAGTAATGCGTTGATTTGTCTCTGTAGGTAAATTTTGGCATAATTTGCATTTTTATGTTGGACGTAAAAAAGTGAGTCATCAGCATAAAGGCTAAGATGGATGTGAGGCTGGAGAGGAATGTCGTTTGTAAAAAGAAGATATAGTAATGGGCCAAGAACTGACCCTTGAGGAACTCCGGAAAGAATTGGCTTGAGGATGGAAGAAGCTCCCTCAGTAGAGATGAAAAATAATCTGTTTGTGAGATATGATTTAATTAAGTGAATATATGTTAGTGGGAGATTAGTTTGAAGTAATTTATAAAGTAAACCATTATGCCAAACTTTGTCATATTTGTCAACTTTACCCCAGTTTGTACCACCCAAACTGCGTGCCCTTATATCTAAAGGTACCTCCACAAGACATGGAGGGGTACTGATGCCGTGGACCCGCTCAATATCCGCACTTGCCTTGAACCAAGTAAATTTTTTTATAAACCTAACCTAATTCAAAGTGCAAATGACAAGGTTTTTTACCGCAAGTGGGGCGAAGAAATTTTCGATTTACCGCAACTGGCCCTTACCGCATTTTGGAGTACACCCACCATAGAATAACTGCAATAGCTCATCTTTTCCGTGGAAATCCGCTAAAATCTAAACCTAGCAAACGATACTTTTTCGTTTCTCCGTTTAAGGAATTTATTTATACACTATAATCATCAAAATTACCGTTTGGAACGTAAATATTTTCTTGTGTTCAAAGTTTCTAATACAATAAGTTCAGCAATATTGTGTTTCTAATCAACACAATAAGAAATACAAGCATCTACTAATCCTCATCAACTTTAGATCTGATGAATCATTTAAATATATTCCTTAGCTTGACTGTACGTCTGCTTTTTATCACAGTCGAGGTATTTCCCCAGTAAGCCGAGTGGCACCCGATATTAATGGCTAAGAACCCTCCCATTGATCCTGGCTTTGAATTAATATGCCGTTCAGTCCCTCGGACGTAGATATCCATTTAACTTAAGCGATCGGTAATTTATTTATTCAACTAGAAAGCCTGTCTTACCGAAGCAAGGAAGGGAGGTCTGGATATTTATTTATCAAAGGCTTTTTACATTTAAATTATACGGAAATACTTCCTTTATTTTGGTTTAAATGGAACTATTATTTACCGTCAGTTCTGGAACAATTTGTATAGGTAAAACATAGTGAACTCACATCTCAAATTTGTCGCAGTTATTTATTATTTCTGGGTTTATAGTATTAAAGATGCAAATTGAAGACGTAACAACGATACTAGTTCGCTATGATTGTACATAGGTGGCTCATATTGAGCCTAAATGCTCACACACCCACAACACTCACAAACAAGTCTGAAAGGAGATGTACATTACATATTACTCTGTTGAATCCGATGAATCTTGAAATATTGCTTGTATGTTGTTGTACGGTAAATATAACTACAATTGTCATAAACTGTCATATGTAAATAACAAAACGGTACAGCGCATGACTAAATGTGCAAAATTAATAACATTTTAAAGACATATGTTACGTTATTGAGCAGCTGTCAACAATAAACTCCACTTTAGGCATGTAACAGCTGATTTCGATCATCATAATGTTTCATACTAGGGGAAACCCCTGCGTGCTGCGCACGCCAACCCCATTGGGACCTTCTATACGCAAAATCATGTTATGTTTTCTTTATAATAAAGGTGTAGGATTAATAATAACCCCAAAGCTAAGACGGTAAATAATTTGAAATGTTCGAATCAAATTATTTCGTATGTTTTACAACAGCAGTTACAATAAAGGTTAAAAGAACCATTAAGGCTCAGGTCTACACTTTAATGAAAACGTAACCTAAAAACTAGAAATACAAAGTTTGAAATCAGCTGTTATTGTAAATATTAGACCAAACACTGTTATCTGTTATTTTATCCAATTGGTTGCTGTGGTAATAAATGTAAATACATATATGTTGATTTATCAGCCTAGGCCTAACCTAAGAATTTTTTCCGCCTAAATTTACAAATATTGAAATAAAAAAATGTTTTTATCAAAATGAATTATTGCTTATGTTACTCAGGGATAGGGTAGATTTTTATTATTAAAACTATTTTTTTCAATCGGTTCAGTAGTTCCAGAGATTACCCCTACATACAAAATTCACCTCTTTATAATATTAGTATAGACTTTAACGCAACATAGCCAAGATTACACTTTGGGGTTATGTTAACAACTTCAGTCAAAACAAACTTCTTATAATGTCTTAATGTTGGTTGTTTTTGTATATGAGTTTTAAAACTCATGTAGGCTATACAGTTCTATAATATCGTCTGAATTATTGCTATTTTATAGAATCATAAAAGGTTAAGTTTAAACAAGTAAGTTTAATTATTAATGAACTTTGAGCTTGACGAGCGAGAAGGAATTATATATATTTTTGAAGTGATAACTTCTATTGGCCCGTTGGGCACTTTCGACTTGGCTATGTTTTCGAAATCTCGCGTCACGCCAGATTTCTCGCGAGATCTTGCATCACGCCAGATTTCCCGCGAGATCTCGCGTCACGCCAGATTTCTCGCGAGATCTTGCATCACGCCAGATTTCCCGCGAGATCTCGCATCACGCCAGATTTCTCGCGAGATCTCGCGTCACGCTTTTGTTTAGACACAAGTCAGATCGTTGAGAGGGAATATTATTAATACATTATTTACATTTATTAGCATAGCAATCAAATTAACACATAAGAATTAGTTAATATAATATAACAGCTGATTTCGCCCATCATCTGTAATTCTTAAACAAAACCCAGCGTAGATTATATTTTGGGGTTATGTTTACAACTTCAACCATTAAAATTTCTTGTGATGTTAATTTTCTTATATATTAGTTATACAACTAATGTAGGCTTCTATAACTATAAGTTATATGGGCTTCTACACGTTATAAGATTTGCTTTGGGGTTATAAACTGTATATAAAAATAACCTTTGATCATCAATATATTCGTTTATACAAATTTAAAGAAGGATACCTACTGTTTAACTTCGCAAACATTCGTACATCTTTGTATAACATATTTGATTATTAATTTCTTTACTGTAATATTAACAACTTCTAAATCATTTGATCTATCAATATGAAATAAAAGGTAACTAAAAGATAATTTTTTTACCTTTCTTTAAATATATAATAACGGATATAAATAAACAATTTGAACAAATAGGCATACAGTTTTATAATCCTTATAATTGTACACATTTACCGAGTTAAAAATCCCCGTAGTCATAGAAGTTATCACTTCCAACGTGTAGTCTTAAGCACACCCAGTTAATTTTTTAAGTAATTAAGTTTAAGACAATTACAATAAATAAACCAGGCGATTATCTGTTATTTTACGCAGTTGGATGCTATGCCAATAAATATATTTATATATATTTTGTAGGTCATGGGTTTATATTTTTCTTCAAACGTGATTTTTCCGTACAAAACGCATCGAACAATTATTAAATGAAATCAATATGATCACATTCATGTCTGTATGAGCTATAATATTCCTTTGCATTCCCTGCACGGAAACACATTCTCATAAAAAAACCCATACACCTTAGCCTACATTCGTACTAATAACACATTAAACTTAATATTTTGAAGTTATATTTTTTCTTATGTGCATCAAATTAATCTGCACTTGATTTTCCACGGAATCGTTATAATCAACTCCCATAAAAGATAGTGTATGTACGTTGTACGTATCAAAAAAATAATAATAAACGGTACCAGAAACTGGCACATACTTTCTAATAAACATATTTAAACAATTGAACAGATTCACTGTGACTTCATAATTGTAGGTGGGGTAGGAGAGGTGATTTATTAAAGTAGGAGATTAACTAATAAACATTATTATTATTATGTAGAGAGAAAACTATTCGATCGATTTCGAACAAATTTGCACCAAACGTCAATTGGGCCTGTATAGATTCACCTAAAAGCCTTTGCAAATTTAGGAAAAACAACCCCCTTTATGGCCAAAAAAAACCCAAAAATCAGTTATTTTATTATTATTAGCTAAACTAAAATTTTTAGAAAGATGCGGTTTTTTTGCATATGGTAGATTAAAGGCTACAAATATGCCAAATTTTATCAAAATCTTTAGAGCTGTTTTTTTTATAAAAAAAAAATTATAAGTGATTTTTGGGAGTTCTTTTTGCCAAAAAGGGGGTTGTTTTTCAAAAATGTTTAAAACCGTTTTCGTGCATCCACATACAGGCCTATTTGACATGTTTGGTGCAAATTTGTTTGAAATTGATCGAATAGTTTTTGCTGTAGCTTTGTATACATACAGACATATAAACAGACATTTTGTAAAAACCACTTTTTTGGACTCAGGGGGTCCCAAAACGTATATTTCCACAAAAATCTCAACATCGTTTTTTTTTTTGCGATCAAAATACTTTCTCTTTACTCTAGTATTATTGTGAGAAAGTCAAAATATAGCGCATGCATAAGGTAAGTTGTTAGATTATTTGTTCCTTAACATTTAACATCTGAATTTGACTATCAGCTCATTCAGCTGTAATACTTCTACAACTATTTGAATTATTACAGTTAACCTATGTTTACAACTTATATATCAAAATAAAGATACAAATATTATCTTTTAATTGCTTTTAATTTCTTAATTATATATTTATATATTTTATATATATTTATATTATAATGAATAAATTAATAATGGAATATGTTTATACGTTGTAAGAAGATGTACAAATGTTTCCGAAGTTGAACGAATGCTTATATCTTTTTTAAATTTGTATAAATGAGTATGTTGATTATAAAAGGTAGTATTTATATTCATTTTACAACCTCAAAGCAAATCATATAACGTATATAGCCTAAAATGGTTCAATAACTTAAATTTTTTTAATAACTTCACAAAACATTATATAATTGATTGAAGTAGTAAACATGAACCAAAAGTATAATCTACTCTAGGTGTTCTTTAACTATTACAGATAGTGGGTGTAATCAGCTGTTACATTACTCACGTACAGACGCTTTTATACGAGTTGATTAACTGTAGGCTCTGTACATTTACCGTGCTGAAAATACCTAAACAACATATATAGACCCAGATGTATAATATAGTTTTTAAATCTAAAAACTATATAGTTTTTTTACAGTTTCTCATAAAAAAGTAACCAAAAAGAATTGTACAAAAAATATACGATTTCAACGATTTGTAACCTAAAAAATATCATTAATTGTATTACTGTTGGAAAGTGAGTAGGCACAGTAAGTGTAATATTTTGTTATTACTAAAAAGTTTTATTACCTATTATCAGAATTATTTTAATCCCTATAATTGTAGACATTTACCGAATTAAAATCCCCAGATAATAGTTAGTTAGGTAGTTTAGGGTAATGTTTGTTGTTTTTGAATAATGCGTTTTTAAATTATGGGTTAATGATGTCTATATAACTAATTGGTATGTTTGGGATTTTCCACGAACACTCACTGGTTAAACCGTACTAGTGGAATATTACTTTCTTGACTTTAACACAACTATTGATTAAACCATTACGCTAATGGCCCAAACAATTATGCGGGAACCGAATAACAAAAAACCGTTTATTGACAGGGTGTAAATCCCTTGAACTAGGCAGGTGGCTTCGAGCAGGTGTGACCCCTATGCGCGGCTTAATTAACCACACAGATTACAGTCATGTCTAGGCGGGCTTTCTGTCAAGTCCGGCTTATAAAATTAGTAAACATGAGAGTTTGGTTATTTATAGAGTATTGTTGCACGTATAAAGACGTTAGTGTAAGAATACCTAGTCTAGCCCGTAAAACATGTAACTTTTCTTTGTTATGAATGCAAGGTTATAGAGGCATAGTTGAGCAACGTGTATATAACAAAGTTATATATTATATTGTTTGTTGTCGAATTCGTATATATTATATATGTTAATGAATAATTTGGTTGACAATTACTGGATCTACATGTACACAACAGATAAAGTCTATAATGTATTACAAAGAGGAATGTTGCTGTCTTATAAGCTATTCTTGTGTAGGAATTAGACAATTTCTTATCATGGACATCTTAGACACTTATGTGCAATATATAGTGAGTCCTAAGCCACGTGGAGATAATTTAAACAAACTAAATGGTACAAATTAAGCGAAATACCGTTTGGTACTTTTTACTTAAGTTGACTATATGAAGTATACTAGCTGGCTCGATCCGGCTTTACACGGATAGACAAATCAAAGTTAAATGAATATTAACAAAAAATATATTATATCAATAAATATATTATACTATGTATTTCTTATAGGGATTTTTAGTATCTTCGACCCCCCAAACCTCCCCTAAAATTTCGAATTTTTTTAAAACCTTTCTTAGTGAGCACCTGCCCTTAGAGGAAGCTACATACCAAATTTCGTGCCAATCCGTTAAGTAGTTTTTGAGAAATCGTGATAAGTGAGTCAGTTGATTTGGTTTTTATATACAGGGTGTATCAGGAAGAAACGGAAAGAATTGCAGGACGTGTTCTACTGGTGAAAATAATGAAAAAAGTTCTTATAAACATAGGTCCGAAAACGCTTCGTTTTCCAGATATCCGCCATTTTGTTTTTTGTAAAAAATAATTCATATCTAGAGAACGGTTTGACTGATTGAGTTCAAACTTGGTATGAAGTTTAATCTGACAATGATATACCTCAAGAAAAATAAACGATTAAATCCAATTATGCGTTTCAAAATGGCGGCTTTTTGAAAATTTCAAACCTAAATTACTCCAAAACCGTACATTTTAACGAAAAATGCCAAAACACCTTTTTTGTAGCCCTTTTGATTCCCTATCGGATGGTGTAACTGTCAAAACAATCGGATGAAGGATAATATTTAAGTTAAAAGGTAATGCAACACATGTCCATACAATATTGTAGTATTTACTGTGTTTGTATAGGATGCCGAGTTGAACAAACCAATTAGTACACATAACTTAACTGTTATCCTTCATCCGATTGTTTTGACAGTTACACCACCCTATAGGGAATCAAAAGGGCTACAAAAAAGGTATCAAGACATTTTTCGTTAAAATGTACGGTTTTAGAGTAATTTAGGTTTGTAATTTTCAAACAGCCGCCATTTTGAAACGCATGATTGGATTTAGTCGTTTAGTTTTCTTGAGGTATATCATTGTCAGGTTAAACTTCATACCAAGTTTGAACTCAATCAGTCAAACCGTTCTCTAGATATGAATTATTTTGTACAAAAAACAAAATGGCGGATATCTGGAAAACGAAGCGTTTTCGGACCTATGTTTATAGGAACTTTTTTCATTATTTTCACCAGTAGAACACGTCCTGCAATTCTTTCCGTTTCTTCCTGATACACACTGTATATAGATATGAAAAGTATACGTAAAATAAATGTTAGCAGTAAATGGCCGAAAATTGTCAGTTATGGTTTTTTGCAGTTACTATTTAAATTTCTTTTTCATATTATATTATTAGCAGCTCACTTCGTCCACCAACACCCACATCGACTCATGGCAAAACCGTGCAAACCGATTATTGTAGGCTCTTATATTTTTACGGAAATTACGATTGATTAGAGTATCTCAGTAACGTGCTGGTTATAGAGGTGACATATAATACATAATGTAAGACAGGGATCGAATAGACACACACCTTCCCAAATAATTCGAATTACGGAATGAGTTGTAATTTCTCCATTCGTATTTAAATAATCAGTAATCAACATTTTAAGCAAATTTGTATAATTCCAACTAAAGGTAACAATATAATAATCAACATAAGATGTTTGATTTATAATACAGTAAATCTTTGTTTGGTTTTACCTAATCTAAAAAGCACGCTTTTCGTGAAGAATAATCACCTCTTTCTTAATTCGCCAAGTTGGTTCCTAACTTAAAATTATGTTAAGTTTTTGATCCAAACCAGAAGTTGTATTTACAATATGTAACAACAGATGTATGATCTTAATTGTAAAACAGTAAGCATGCCTTGTGTTTAAGTTTATTTTGTTAACCTAACCTAAGAAAGCTGTTTGTTGTAAAGAAAAATAAACTGATTATAAATTTGCTAAGTTGGTTGCTGTGGTAATGAATGTAAATGCATTCAACGAAGATGTGTTGATAAGCTTTTGATCTGAATTATATACTTTATCTGGTATACAACTGGCAGTAAATCCACGAATTTTCCCTATTTTTATTGTTTAAATCTAAATTTTGCAAAATACTTTCTTTGTATGCGTCTATGACCCAATAAGAATATTGGGAAACAAGAATTAAATTCCTTATTTGATTCTTAAGTAGCGTTTGCTCTAGGTTGATTCTATGTCAGTCATAGTCAGTCAGGAAAAAAAACAAATATATAGATTGTTACTATAAATTTGTTGAATATAATGTAATTTTTAAATTAATTTAGTTGTTTGTTTGCTTACAATTATAAAGCAATAATAATTATATTATTTGTTTGCTAGTATAATATTAAAGTACTTCGATTCGGATAAAGAAAACCCATTTCAACTATTGTTTTTAGTAAGAAAACTACACTTAAATTAAAAACATGCAGACCATATGATAAATTTTGAACTTATTTAGTGGTTACGGTATAAATAAGTAATTACTTAAAATACTTTCGCAAAAAACTGCTACTTTATACACAACAAGTAGGCCTAGTTTAAAAGAAAGTAAAAATTAAAGAATTCTTAAAATTCTGAAACAAGTTTTTTTCACCAAAACAGAGTTTACCCCTAACAAAAAAATGAAAGAAAGGTCGAATAATATTTAAGGTTTTAGTATTTTATATCGCAGTGGTTTAAAATTTGAAAATGTTAAAAATCAAGCTACCTAGGGCAATAACGTTTTCTACTAACAGAACTCTGTGTTACTTTGAAATCTGTAATTTTAATTATAAATAAATCATTCATAATTCATTCAAATGTCAACTAAAACCGTTTAAAATACATGAAACTTAAATATGTAAAATTAATGTGTGAACGTATGCTTTATAGTTTTTATTTTATTTATTAGAAAACCATACTGTTTAATGTTGGTTGTATTCATACTAATAATGAATAAAAAAATTGAACAAAACTAGCAAACAGTCGGGTTATTTTATGAGAAGTTTGTATTTTAGTTTTTAATATTAATTCTTTGTGAAACCCATTTTGAAGCGCCTCCGAGCTTAACGGTCTAGGCTATTAAAGTGTTGATTGTAAATCCGAACCGACTATTTTCGTGCACCTTGCTCCTTCCTGGAGGCCGATGCAGCAGGTGCATCGCATTCTTCGGAAAGCCCATGTAATTATTTATACATTTTGTCAGATACGTGCGTTCTCTCACTATTCTTAATGAAGGAGCTCTAACTGAGATTCTTAACTCGCTAAAACTGTGTGTTTTGGAAAATTCTTTGTTTTAAGTAAAGCAAGCAATATAATTAACACAATAATGTTATTAGTAAGTGGACCCGTAAAATTTGTATGGAGATGGTTTGGTTTTAGAACAATTTGTAATAATTGTAAGTGGTATTGTGGGATAAGTAGGAGGGTATAGTCTATATATAGGCCATAGGTGGATTTGTCCTGATTGACAATCCGTAGAAACAACGTAGAGCTAAAATTACTCAAGAAAGAAAAATTAAAGGTATATTCTTATGGTGACATCGATGCACACATAGAAAGGATTTTGAAAATAAATGATTTTAAATCGTTATCGTAGTGTAACTTGTGTGATTTACTCCCAGCCCTATATCAGATAAAACTGCGGATTCGGATCAAAAGTTTAGCAACTCATGTTTGCTTACATTTATTACCATAGTAACCAACTTATCAAATTCAGAAACAGTTTATTTTTCCTCTCAACCAACAGTTTTTTAGATTAGGTTAACAAACTAAAAGAAAATACAAACAAAAATCAACGAAAACTACTTACTGTATTATACCGGTAATTTAATGCAAACAACTGTGGATATATATATATTATTAATGAATAGCTGATTCGGATAAAAAATAACATAAATATTTTAGTTAAGGACTATTCTTGATCAAAACACGTTTATAAAAAGTATTTACAACAAATTTGGCAAATTTAGAATCAGGTAATTATTGTTCACAAATAACAGTTTTTTTTAGATTATGTAAAAGACTTAGGCCTACTGTATTATAAGTCAAACATTCGGTATAAAATTTTATATTGTATTATTTAGTTTGCAATACTAAAGTTTGTTTAACATGTTGATTAATGAATATTTAGATATTATTGGTGAAATTGCAACGCATTCCGTAATTAAAATTATTGGGGGTTGTCGTGCCTATTTAGATCTCTGTCTTTCATTATTTACAGTTCACTGCTGCCCCCACCGCTCTTCTTAGATCTAAGTGCATCTGCCCTAATCAGTTTTCATTTCCGTGAAAATTTCAGAATATACAATACGGTATTAAATTTGAATTGGCTTTGCCATGATTCTCTAAGGAGGTTGCATAAGGAAGCTAGCTGGACCGGAGCTCCTAGTATTCTATCGTTAAATAGTCCCAAACTAATTTGTCTTTAAGAAAAAAAGACGGGGTTTTATACTTTATTTTGACTTCACTTAAGAGAATATCTATTTACTTCTAAAGGCAAAATGATCATATACAACAAACTACTTACTGCTTATGATGTCGTTTCGCTTGTAAATGGCGGCTGTTTTAAAATTTCAAATCCAAATTACTCAAAAAACGTACATTGTAACACAAAATGTCAAGATACTTTTTTTGTAGTCCTTTAGATTCCCTATCGAATGGTGTAACCAATGAATACTTAAATGTTAAGAAGCGCAGGTCTTATGGACTCAATTCTAACAGATTTTACAAACTTGGCCCCTAAAGATTTTTAGTTGGGCACGACTCCGAGAGAAAGCGCTGGCAAACCTTTTATCGTGCGGTGGAGAGCGAGAGAGCGCGAGATAGTGTTTCTCCCCTCTCATTGGTATAACGATAATGCAATTCATTTGTACTATATTTAGATTACTTGCCGAGTGCGGCTGGCTGAACGAAGGGTTAACCCCACTCGCACAAGGACAGGGAATCAAAACTTTCGCTATTGCGTTATATACAATCCCAGACACAATCGCGTTTTGTTTGTTTAGAAACTAAATATAACTTATATAGGTATTTTCAGGAACACAATTTGTTGTAATTATTTTCTAATTGATATTGCAAATATGGCTATTTTCCTTTTAAGTTTAAATTTGCAATTGCGTATATAACTTTGTAAATAATTAAGTAATAATATATTTTGTATTGCTACAAATATATTTTGTCAGTAAATATATCTATTTCGTGTATGGAAAATTAAATTTGTATTGAGTGTATAATACTTTGTAAATAATGAATTAATAGTTTTGTTTCTCTCGTTTTATTGCTACACGCATATTGACAGTCCAGTTTATAAACATGATTAGTTTGAACTGCAATTTCTGAAAAATAAATAAAAAATAATCTTTAAATTACAATCAGCCATGTATGTAAACGTTTGTTTTAAATACCTTCCATTTGTTATACAATTGACAATTTTTTAAATACCAAGTTGGAATTATCTTCCTCAGAAAATTAAAATAAAATCAAAAAAGTAAAACGCAAGCCGGATCCAAAATTTAATACAGAATCTTTAGTTTATTTCTCATCACGCAAGTATAAAAATTATATAAAACGGTAAAAAAAATTATAAAATTGTTTGAAGTGAGTCAATGTCAAAGCACTCTGCTCCCTGAAACTACATTGTTAAGCCTATCCTCGTGCGAGTTGCCGATTGCGTTCTCTTTTACTGGAGCAGACCATTAAATTAAAGACCATTAAACTTTTCTTCAATATCGTTAGTTCCAATATGTTCTCTGAGTATTTTCTTCTCTATGTACAACAAAGATAAGTTTGAAAATCTCTCTTGAACACATACATTCGTTTCCTTAGTCCGACTAGCCAATCGTAGACCGAGTGAGAGGGAGAGGGGAGAAACACTCTCTCGCTCTCCACCGCACGCTAAATGGTTTGCCAGCGCTTCCTCTCGGAGTCGTGCCCAACTACAAATCTTTAGGGCGCCAAGTTTGTAAAATCTGTTAGAATTGAGTCCATAAGACCTGCGCTTCTTAACATTTAAGTATTCATTGGTGTAACTGTCAAAACAATCGGATGAAGGATATAGTTAAATTAAAGATAATAACAGCATACGTAGCTACAATATTGTTGTGTTTACTGTGTTGGTACAGGATTCCGGGTTGAACGAACCAATTATTACACCTAACTTAACTATTATCATTCATCCGATCACACAGCCGCCATTTGAAACGCAAGATTGGATATAATCGCTTATTTTTCTTAAGATAGATCATTGTTAGATTAAACTTCATGACAAGTTTGAACTCAATCGGTTAAACCGTTCTCTACAGTAAAGACCACGAAAGAATACCGTTGAGGGACGGGCTTGTGTACACCGAGACCTTGAACGCTCCAATCGCCTTAGTGCGACGTTGTCACGTTATAACTGACACAATGCAATTATAATTCTTTAAACTGTGCGCTCAAGCCTCGAGCCGTAATTACCAGGAGTGTTCGAGACTAGTTGATATGGCAACGCTGCGCGC
>JAGFPH010000417.1:357142-373415 GCA_018207615.1 Philaenus spumarius | reverse complement strand
AATTACCAGGAGTGTTCGAGACTAGTTGATATGGCAACGCTGCGCGCCCATCCTATAGCCATCCATGGCCGCCACGCAACGGTATTCTTTAGTGGTCTTTAATATAGATACATTATTTTGTAAAAGAAACAAAATGGCAGATATCTGGAAAAAGAAGCTTTTTCAGGAAAAGAATTATTCTTGATTTTATCTTTATTTTGTAGCATAGAACCATTTCATGAAATTTGGCTGTTTACTTATAAGTTAATCTGTATATGTTTTATTTTCAAAGATATTAAGTATTTTTTTAAAAGAAAAACATGGTGGATAACTCGAAAACTATGCATCTCCGGTTTATTTTCTCCTTACAGCCTGGTGACATTTGAGACAACATTTCTAGACATCCTGTACTTGAGTTATTATAATATTTATAGTAGGGGTATTATAATATTTTTACTTTTTGAAAAATGTTTGTATGCACAGTAAAACCTTTCGTCTGACTTAGTTTGTACATTCAATTTTTGACGCCGATAAAATAATTACTTTATATTAAAACAAAGAATGCCCTCGCGAATGAAACTAATGAGACAGCTTGACAGTTGACAGCCTAAAATATTTGTTTCTACAGCTAGGGGTTGAACGTATATGGGGTGGGTTCGCCAGAGTAGACTTTGAAGTAAATACAATACATCAAGCTTTAGTGCTCCTAATCGGTCGCTTCGCTTCAACTTTTCTTAAATTACCGGCATTATTTACAAAACGCAATCGTTTTTCACGATTTTCCTTCGTCCAAAACAACAAACTCATTTGTGTTATGTTTACCGACTTCGAATTTAGGATCGATTTAACTTTGCCCGTGTTCATAACAAGCAATTAACCATCGGTTCGCAAACTATTAAAGCTATTTTATTGGGATTATTGATCGAATGTAGAATCCAAGAGGAATAAACACAACGGGACATCGTAAAATTATTTCTCAGTATATAAATATGAAACATATTTCTCGAATTTATTTACAAGTTACCGTAAACAATTAAAAAGGAAGCAAGTCTAATTTAATGGAATCTTCACTGCAAAGCGAATAGTAGTTCTTACAATTAACTGGAGTAGATTTGTATCTTACCATAAAGCTAAAACTGTAAAATGTTTGATAAACAAATTAAAGCTTGTAACAAACAAGGCTTGTAAAAGCTTTAATATGTTACAATAATATCATACTGACAACAAATGAAGGTTTTAAAAATAGTTTCTTTAAAATTATTCTTTTTTTGTTAAAAAAGGTTTCAGTGGATATTTTGTATTTCCTTAGTAGCATGTAAACAACCCTCTGTGTATTTAGATTATAATATACCACTCATAATGAATTTCTTCCATAATCACGAAAAACCACTTTCAGCCAGAATTATTTCATTTTCTCAGTTATCATTGTACAGTTCATTTTCTCAATGATAAAAAGTAATACACAATTGGATTTGTCTTTAAATCGTATACAGTTTTGTATGTTAATATTTTTCGTAAAATTGTTAGTTTCTTAGATATCTATATTTGAATAGTTTGATCGGCCACCATCTTAAAACGGATATTTTCAGCAAAATTAAATTTTGCACACTGTATGAAAAAATATTTTTTTCATAAACACACATATAGACAGACAACGCAATATTGTATTATCTGCTAGAACTGCTGAATAACATGGCAAAGTTTGGTAGAATGGTTGCGAAACTTCGCGCCCCAACCCCGCCTTGGCCTTCGGCCTCAGATGGCTGCTTCGCTTCGCTCGCAGTTGGAAAATTCGCTAGAAAATCTCGTTTGAGTGCAACGGTTTGTAAAATTATGAAACCAGGCTTAAATATATTAACAGGAAATACAAGATTAATTATAACCTCAAATACACGATTTAGAAACGTGAGAGGCTTTCATTACGATTTTAGTCCTAATTATACCATCTTCTGGCAACTAAAGTTTTGAAACCAGGCCTAATTATAGTAAAAAATATTGCAGGATTAACACAACCTCAATACTATGTTTCAGAAATGAGCCAGGCCTATATTACAAAATTGACTATTAGAATGTATCCATCTCTGCCAAGTTTACCTTTTTTTGACAAAATAAACTGTTAAATCAGGCCCAATTCCAACGTGCTAAAACAGTATAAATTAGCTTGTTTTTTAACAGTAATTAAAAACTATGTAATGAACAGCTCATTTTGGATAATACTCAATCTCAGTTCTATTCCAATATATTTCCAAAGTGCTGAAACAGTATAAATTGGCTTGTTTATAAACAGCTGTTTTGATCGCTTTATTTACTATTTCGTTGTTATTTTGTAACCAACATGGCAACCCATAAGACCCTATGTTAAAAATTATCAACTTTTAAATAAGATTTTCTCAAAAAATTGCGTTTTTACACTAAATACAACTGTATGGGTGTACTTAAAAATAAAAACTACACCTAAATTCAAAATTTCTTTGAATTCGTTAGAGCCGTTTTCGAGATCCGCGACAGATACAAAGATAGATACAAGAATTGCTCATTTAGAGTAATAGGATTAACCGTTTTAAAAAGAATATTGTTGCTCTCTAAAGGGCTAAAAATTCATAATTTTGCTGCTAACTTTTAATCTTTGTGACCTAGGGAGTCGCCAAATTAAAGATATTCCGTTCCTCAGACCTCCGATAGGGGCCCGCGAGACATTTAACGTCCCTGCACTATACATTCAATTGAAACTTTATAATTTCCACCGTTGATGAAATTTATTGTCTACTATTCACGGCCAATCAATTTTTAAATGACATAGACAGACGTAAAACTTACTAAATTTCAATCATGAATGCAAATAGAACAACGATCCTACCAACCGATGATCAGGTAAACAGAGCATTTTGATTTAGTTCCTCGGGCGATCAATCTTCTGCCTGGACTGTTCTCTTGAATAGAAAATACAAGCGTTGAGCCCTTAATGCTGACACAAGTACGAGTTACTGCGAGTATTGTAATTGGAAACTACATATCAGAGAACGAGTGTTAGAAAGTAGTTTATAATAATACAAATTTCCAACAAAATCCCATTTTTAAACCGATTGACATAACAATAATAAATTGCACTATACAGGGTGTCCAGCTTGGACTGACCGAAACTTTACGGGGTTATTTGTCAACTAACAACAAGCAAATAATAAAATACTACATGTGTACTATCTCGATCAGTTTTCTGTCTGTCCGACTGTATATGATTTTTACAAATACCTTAATATTTAAGAAACGGTTTAATATATTAAAATGAAATTTGGTATGAATATTAATTAATATAAATAGTGTATATTTTACTTTTAAAATTTGATTTCTGTAGCTCCATGACGTATGGACCTACATTCGGAAACTAAATTTGAGTTTTCTCCGTTATTTGTCACTTAATTTTATCCTTTTACTTTAAATGAGCAAATCTTGTATCTATCTTTGTATCTGTCGCGGATCTCGAAAACGGCTCTAACGAATCCAAAGAAATTTTGTATTTAGGTGTAGTTATGACTTTTAAGTACACCCATATAGTGTTTTTAGTGTAAAAACGCAATTTCTTGAGAAAATATAATTTAAAAGTTGAAAATTTTTAACTAGTGTCTTATGGGTCGTCATGTTGGTTACAAAATAACAACGAAATAGTAAATAAAGCGATCAAAACAGCTGTTTATAAACAAGCCAATTTATACTGTCTTATCAGCTGTTCATTGAATAGTTTTTAATTACTGTTAAAAAACAACCTAATTTATACTGTTTTAGCTCGTTGGAATTAGAATAAATTGGGCCAGATTTAAAAATTTATTTTATTTATTTTATGTATCACTGACATATTAATTATCCTGTATGCTGGTGTAAGAATGTATGTTATCAATTAAATGGTCTGTGAATGTTGAGTTTGTAGTTCTATTGCTTCTGCTGCTAGGTATATGCTCATTATGCAATTAAAATAAATAAAGGTCACACCATGAACGTCATTATTTAAGAATATGAGATTTATAAACACCACAAAAGCAATCCAGATAAAAACTTAAATGAAAAATTGAATTTTACTTCCAATTGCCTTTATGATCTAATATTTTGCCAATAGAATAAAATCAAAGAGACATAAGAAAATCTAGTAGGGCACAAGGCACAATCTGATAAGAATTGAACAGATCTGCACCTTTATCTTTCCAAATCAGTCTTGGAGGAAGTACACTAGAATGAGATACCTCTCAAGTGTAGCAAATTTGAACAAAACTATTTATTTATGTGACGTGTACAAAAAATGTACGAAAATATGTGTTACCGTAAGTGTTGTGTATATAAGTGTTTGAGTGGACATAGATAGCTGGCCTGATGATGCTGCTTGTGGCAGTGAAACATGTAGCCACATAAAATGTAAAGTACAAATACTGACTACATTTGACAGAAAATAAATAATATATATAAAATATATGTAGTTCTAAGGCTATCAACAATGAATATAAAAACAATATCGTTAAAATTTACAATACGTTACTAATGTTGCAAACACAAAGCAGAAGCACTGAACTAACTGTACGAAGCACAGTTACCCAATCTATTTAAATGCATGGTAACAGAATTAGTAATAATACATGCTGGTGAAGTAGAAGGAGAACGCAATCAGCTGACCAGAAACATTAATTTGAGATTTTTAGACCCAAACATGCACTAAAATCCTGCAGATAAAAAACTTGTTTATAGCCTAGTAATTGACAACGGACCTTCTCCCAGGCAGGTGTTGGAGAGGCAGGTGTAGACAGTAGTGTCTCGCCGTGGGAGTTGCATATGTAGAAATACCATTCACATAATACTGTATATAATAGCAACTGCAGTCGATGCGCGTTTACTAGTAATGTGGGTTTATACACATATCAAAATTGTATAATCATAGAAATGTCAGCAGAAAGTCTATTATAAAAACACATTTAATTTACAAAAAATCTAACGAAATTTACATAAATAAATGTGTACTCCAATTAAAATTTAAGTTTGAACTTATATTTTATACATGATTGATTGCCTCCTGAACTGTAATATTATTAAACTAGGTTACATATTTTAAGTACCGTCAACAGTTCTGTGTCCTTTATTCAGCGACAACCGGTTTCGGAAGATTACACTATACTTCCATTGTCAAGTCACAAGAAACACGAAACACAAATAACAAAAAGCATCCTAACATTAAATAAAACAATACATATCCAACATTTAGTAACGTACGACCGGCTGGCCAGCATGCTCGAAATTGCGTCTTGTGTGTTTTATTTATTAATTGATTTCATATTTTATTAAACCTATATTGTCTTTTCAAAGTTTTCTGTATATGCTTTCTTTTGAAACTTGCAACTTTGTATATTTTAAATATTGGATAACTTGTGGAAAATGTGCCACTTTGATATATTTGATATATTAGACTTTGGTATATCATTATCAAAATTGTTGGTAAAACTTAGTTGTCTGACAATAAAACCATATAGTGATTTAACAGTTATCACATATACGATGAAACCCAACATATAACATAAAGCGATAAAACAAATAAAAACACATTTTGAACGTTTATCGCTGCCTTCTTAAAACGGGATCAAGGGAAACTTTATTCAAAATGTTTGCTTTTAGAAAACCTTTAAAAACTCGACCCCTGTTTAGTATAAAAATGTCCCAAACAAAACCTGCCATTCTCTGCCCTTGGATTTGAAAGCAAAATTTCCCTTAAAATTGTAGGTAAGAATAGTGAAGTTTTAGTGTATAAAAACTGATTCGTTTAATGCACAAATGCAAGGAATGTATTTTTTGTATAGTTAAAATTATATATTGCGTTTAGTGACACTAAAATCTTCGAAAACTACATTTTAATAAAGGGCGATCACTTGATCAGCTTAAAAGATGCCTAGAACTTAAATGCACATCTTTATAATGTATATATTATTTTATTCATCATCAAAACTCAAAACAAATGTTAAAAGTGAAGTCAAATACTTCGATCTCGCAGTTGAACCGCTGACCTAAGTTGAGCGAATTTACAAAATTAAATTTATATTATTTCAACCAACTATTTGGGAAATTGGTCTACCCATGAAGAGTGGGTTTAAACAGGGGTACTTTATAATATTTCACTTACTGATCGATTTTGTGGGGACCAGAAGTGCTATAAGGTCGTAAAAAACAAAATGTGCCGACTAATCTATCTCCCGTACATTATTTGTTTAGATAAAACCTACACAAAGTTTCATTATAATACGAAAAATCCCCACAAATGTAAATTTCTGTAAACAAATTTGTTATATTTATTTTGCTAACGTAGGCCTACTCGTTCAAGCGACTTAGAAGAAAAAAGATACGTACCAAATTTGGACTAAATAGGAAGTAAAATGAGGCCTTTAGAGTACAAACACATATATTCATATTATGTATGTATATATCATTTTTCATAACAGTAACACAAATTTTTGGTGTTCTGGGGACCATGATCGGCACTCATTGACCACTCCCGACCTTATTTCTCACCAGAAGAGTCACTGCAATAGCTCATCTTTCCTATGAAAATTCTCTAAAAATAAAGTTTCTGTACAACAGTATAGACTTCGAATCGACGAATCGATCGTTTGCCCACTTAAATTCCGTAAAGACTTCTCAGGAGATCCAATGAAAACAGTTAAGTATCAATGTCTTGTAATTTTTATACATTTTATAACAGATTTGTTTGAAAAGAATTTTGTTCAATATTGTTTCCATTCTACATTAAATGTCCTAAATCGCCTAAATTATAAAGTTCATTATACCCATTTAAATTTATTTAATAGTAATAAATCTCCATGAAAAATCCCAGGCGGATTAATTAGATACAAATCAGAAATACATCATTTATACAAAATACTATTTAAAGAACACACTTTATGTAGGCCTACCTAACTATGCACACGGGGATTTTTAACTCGGTAAATGTGTACAATTATAAGGAGTATAAAACTTTAGGAATATTTGTTTAGATTTTGTGTTTATGTATATTATTGTATATATTTAAAGAATGATACAAATTTATCTTTGAATTGCCTTTTACTACTTTACATGTTACTCCACGTACGCTCGTACATACACTCGCTCTTATAGGAGTTGATTTGAAATTATTTAATACACTAGGGGCTCTGCCCCTGGCCGCTTCGCGTCCCAACCCCGCCTCAACCTTCGGCCTCAGATAGCTGCTTCGCTTCGCTCGAAGTTGGAAAATTCGCTAAAGAATCTCGTTAGTCTTTTGCTCGTTTGTACATAGGTGACCGAGCACAAATCAGTTGTTTTATTTGGCAGCTGACTCAAACTCATTTAAACATTATTTCCATAAGATTAACATGGGAAATTTGAAGGATTGTTTGGCGGAGCTCCTTCTCGGGTTAGTAGCGGCTAAAGGGATGATTGGATCTTGAATCTAACGAAAAATCTCTTCTTTGAAATTTAATTTTCTACAACTTTTTTATTTAACATTTTTTGCTATCTCTTATCGTTTTCTTACTAAATGCGCTCAAATACATAGCCTAGCACACTATAAGTCTTGCTTTAAAGAGCTGTATTTTCAAATTCTATAGAAATCTGCTATCTTATTAATACACACTCCATACAACATGTGCTATTACAAGCGACCTCTTCGTCATGCACGTTATTATTCACAGGATTCCTTTAGAAATCAGTTATCAAAGAGTAGGACTTGAATTGCACCAACAAGGTGAATCAGTTATGTAGTCTTTGTGGCATTTCCTTTAAATGTGTTCACCAACATGAAGGTTAAGTAAAATGTAGTTTATTGTTTAGTAGTTTAGTAAACTAATTTATTTATATTATGTTTACTCTTACTCATACAACTTTACGCTATTTTGGCTGAGTCACTTGTTAAGTAAGTTAAAGAAATGTTTTTTAATTAACATAAAATATCCAAATATGTTCGATCTCACAAAATGCCTTTGTGAAATTGGATTAGAAATATTGATTTGTAAGATATATTATCTCTGTGCATGGGTAAAAATGGAAATTGTTAGCAATGCAACTTTTCTGTTTATTGTAGCTAAGAGTAAAAAATCAATTTTTAAGAATAACAAAAATTTCGGTAAACGGAAAACTTTTCCGGAAAATCTAATACTAAAACTCAGTATATTTTTTAAGTTAAAAACGCGATAATTGGTGACTAATTTTGGTTATTAAATTGGTTTCCTTTTAAACAGTTTGTATGCAGCACAAATATATTTAAAATGACAGAAAATTGAATAAAGTAATACCAACCTAAAGTAATATATCTCAAAGATATCCAAATTTGATCAACCACACTCAATTTTATTTTTGTCAAATATTTTCATTCATGTTTTGGTCCATGAGTAGTTTATAAAATGTCTCGATGCCTTTCGCGAACACACTTTTCACCGGAGCTCATTTAGGACATTTTACAGGAAAAACTTCTCTGCACTATTTTTTGGTTTTCACTTATAATCTGCAAATCATTATATGAAACGCTATACTATCAACGTAAAAGTTGTAGTAAATTGAAAACCTTTAAAATAAGACCTTGTTTGGAAGTCTAGATCGATGCATTTTTTTAGCAAAATTGGAAAAAAAGACGAACAATTTGTTTGGTTGGAAAATTAATAATTTTGATATTTTAAAAGTTAAAGCTACGGAATTGAGTAAAATGACAGTTAATGGCATGCAAATTAACCATGCACAAGGTGAGTTCTGTCGGATATATTGATTTTGAATAGTAACTGCTTAAACGATGTTAAAGCGTTGTCTTGAAAAGTGCAAAAATGAAAGTGGAGCCTTCGCATCGGTTGGAGTATATTAGATTGGTCAGTCGCCACCTCGCCCCGGGCCCACCGCATTAGGCCTTTGTATGTAATCAAACATGTTATAGGCCTATTATGGTTTAATTCATTAGTGTTTTAAATCCACAGAGTATTAGAATTAAACAGAAAAGAAACAAAAAGTTCGATAAACCTTGTTTAACTGGCTACAAACTTTGTCACAGGTTGTAGCTCTCTGACCAAGCAGAACGTAAAGTAGTAGGTGACTTTAAATTTCATGTCAAGTTTTAAAATGTGTAAATTTTTTTTGAAGTTTTTTCAAGATTACGTAAATACTAGAAATGGAAAAATTATGACTCTGACTTTGTTAGTAGCAGTAACTTATTTTCTAACAATGTTCAAAGTTTCATAAGATTTCATCAAAGTTAAGTTGATCAAATCGTGGATAGTACCTCTTCTAATGCTCTGTGCTTGTAACACACTTCTCAGCATGTTTACGAAAATCTGAAATACACGTTTTGAATCTCATGATCTCAACTTTCAGAATCCATTTGAAAATGTTTAATCGTCCGTTACAAAATCTCATTCAGTTTTTTTTTTTTAAATTTACTACTACAGTTCCATTGATAGTATTGGGTTTCATCCAACGATTAACAAAAAAAAAAAAAAAAAAAAAAAAAAAAAACGCGGAAACCCGAAAAAGTTAGATTTTCTGGGTTATAGTTGTTTCATAAATTCCACAATAAAAAATTATTGTTTCCGGTAGTACTTTCATCTACAATCTATCCGTCAAGTCACATCGCAATCGGTTTGCCATTAAGTTTGATTGTAAAACTGCTTTTTTGCTTTAATGACTTGTCTATAAAAAGGGATTTCTACCAAACTAAATTCTTCTAAAAGAAATCTCTTATAAAAAAAACAATCGATACTGTTTTTTCCGCACCAGATACCAATTACAATAAACAGCGATAAATCATTCCGCTTTTCTTATATTTCTATAACACACGCCATTTGACCCGGTCGCCACGTGGAAAGCATTTTCCAAGACAAATTGTCCAATATAAAGCCCCGGCCGGTAATACAGATCCATTAATCATAGCTATATGTTTTGTAAGGTGCCCTATTGACATGGTGAAAGAACCGATTATAGAATGGTTAAAGATATATATGAGAGTGTCATGATCTCATATACAATGCGTCGCTTTGAGTTATTGTATGATAAAAGTTGAATAGGTTTGACGAGGAACCGCGCCGTGAAGGAATTTGTGGTTTCGAGAGGGCGGACGCTCCGGGTAGATTCAATAGGTCTCTTCACCTGCTTAGACCTTTACGTAGTTTCTGTTGGTCGCATTGCGTGACGAATCCTTGTCAATAAATTCAAAATTATTGTTATTTAATTTTGTCGTTTCCTTTTAGCAAAGGTAAGGTTTCAGTAACAAATCAACAAAATGGTTCAATACAACAGTATCAAAATTCAAAATAATAAATGGACTGATCCCTTGTTTAGTAAAATTCTTACCCATAACTTCTTCATTCATGAGGTAAAAATAACCATACATTATTTGTAAATTTATTTCAGATCATTAAAACATAAAATGTAAATAAAAAACCCGTAAGCAGCACTGGCGCATTACTATAGCCGAATTTTCTTATCAGGGAATAACTAGTATATTTTATAATGAGAGTTTACTATGAGTTTTGTTCCTTGTTCCGGAAACTGTTCCAAATATACCTTTGCACAGGATTATAGTAAATTTAATTGCCTTTCGAATGATATAGCTCATAAATTGCATTGGGGTTTATTAGTGGAAGAAATTGCTTAATTACCTTATATTGATAATGAAAAAACATTTATCGGGATATTCGTATCAATTTTGATCCTTGTTCCGGAAACTGTACCTGAATTACCTTTGCACAGGATTGTACTAAATTTAATTATCTTTCGAACGATATAGTTCAAAAATTGCACACGGGCTGTTGAGTGGGAGAAATTGCGCAAAAACCTTACACAGATAATGAAAAAATCATTTATCAGGAGATTCCTATCAATTTTGTTGCTTGTTCCGGGGACTGTACCTGAATTACCTTTCGAACGATACAGCTAAAAAATTGCACACGGGCTTATGAGTGGGAGAAATTGCGCAAAAACCTGATATGAATAATGAAAAAAACATTTATCGGTAGTTTCCTATCAATTTTGTTCCTTGTTTCGGGGACTCTACCTGAATTAATTTTACACAGAATTGTAGGAAATTCAATTGCCTTTCGAACGATATAGCTCAAAAATTGTACACGGGCTTATGAGTGGGAGAAATTGCGCAAATACCTGACATGGATATTGAAAAATATCATTTATCGGGAGTTTCTTATCAATTTTGTTCCTTGTTCCGGGGACTGTACCTGAATTACTTTTGCACAGGATTGTAGTAAATTTAATTAACTTTCGAACGATATAGCTCAAAAATTGCACACGGGCTTATGAGTGGGAGAAATTGCGCAAAAACCTGATATGAATAATGAAAAAAACATTTATCGGGAGATTCCTATCAATTTTGTTCCTTGTTCCGGGGACTGTACCTGAATTACTTTTGCACAGGATTGTAGTATATTTAATTACCTTTCGAACGATATTGCTCAAAAATTGCACACGGGATTATGAGTGGGAGAAATCGCGCAAAAACCTGACATTTATAATGAAAAATCATTTATCTGGAGCTTTCTATCAATTTTGTTCCTTGTTCCGGGGACTGTACCTGAAATACCTTTGCACAGAATTGTAGGAAATTTAATTACCTTTCGAACGATATAGCTCAAAAATTGCACACGGGCTTATGAGTGGGAGAAATTGCGCAAAAACGTGACATGGATAATGAAAAAATCATTTATCGGGAGTTTCCTATCAATTTTGTTTCTTGTTCCGGGAACTGTACCTGAATTACTTTTACACAGGATTGTAGTACATTTAATTACCTTTCGAACAATATAGCTCAAAAATTGCACACGGGATTATGAGTGGGAGAAATCGCGCAAAAACCTGACATTTATAATGAAAAATCATTTATCGGGAGCTTTCTATCAATTTTGTTCCTTGTTCCGGGGACTGTACCTGAAATACCTTTGCACAGGATTAAAGTAAATTTAATTACCTTTCGAATGATATATCTCAAAATCTGCACAAGGGCTTATGAGTGGGAGTAATAATGCAATTTCTTCGCTCTAACTTTGCCATTTTGGTTTGAATCAAACAAGCCGCCATTTTGTGTAAAATCGAAAAATTAAATTACCAGTGTCTGGGACATCCTACAAGGACCCTTCCACTAAAATTTCATCTATTTTGAAGCATATTTACTACCATTTTATCAAGGTGGGAAAAATCCATATACTTATATACCCTTAAATCCCTACCCAAAAACGATTAATCGGTATAACTCCGCCATTTTGAATCCGATCGAAAAACAAAATAAAGTGTATCTGAAGAATCCTACTAGGACCCTTTCATCAAAAAATCAGAAATTTTGAAGCATATTTACTACCACTTATCGATCCGGGAATAAAACAGATATATATATAAAGTAATTTTCAAATTGGGTCGAGTGTAATAGCTCTTATTTTTTTCAAAAATTCGGCTAATAATACACATACAGGGTTAGTCAAAAGTTGGAATATCTATAAATATAAGTGTTTTTGTCCTGACTGACTGACATAGCATCAACGTAGAGCAAAAACTACTTAAGATAAAGCAAAGATTTTTTTTAACGAAGTTTATTAATTCTGCTGGAATTACATTTATCAAAATAAGCTTGACAAACAATACATAATCTATCATTGATAAATAAAATACAAACATAAAATTACCTTTTAACTACACTATTTAAAAAAGTGATAAAATATACATACATCGTAATCAATAAATTACTATAAACAAATATGCTGCCTCAAGAATAAAAATTTCAACAAAAACTTTAGAAAACAAACAAAGGACAAAAGGATTTAACATAAAAACATTGTTCGTCAAACTATTATCAATTATATTGGCAGAATTAATTAGGTAGGCTTACCCCTTACAAAAAGCCTGATTTGGGGTTACTGTCGAGAAATGAAGAACCAGAGTCAGAAGCAGAAAATAAGTACTTGATACTAAAATTTGTTGAAATAGAAACAGAAAAAAATAATTATTCTGTAATTCTGTGCCCAAGTTAAATTTTGATATATTGTTTTTTTTTAGATTTCACTATAATAGTTTTCAACATTTAAAGGTGTATTCTTATGGGGTTGTAAACGTACACTAAGAAAGGTTTTAGAAAAATTTAAATTGTCTATTGTAAAATGGTTAACATACATGTGTGTGTTTCTATTACTGTAACAGATAAAACAGCTGATTTGAATCAAAATCTTAGCAACACATGTTTGTTGGAGGCATTTACATTCATTACTATAGCAATAAACTTATCAAATATAGAATCAGTTTATTATTGTTTGCAACAGCACTTTAGGTTATGTTAACAAAACAAAAGCAAATTAAAACAAAACTTAAAGAAAAATCCTTACTGTATTACAATTCAAACACCTGTTGTAACATAACATTACAAATAAAACAGCTGATTTGGATCGAAAGCTTAGCAACACGTGTTTGTTGAAGGCATTTACATTCATTACTATAGCAATAAACTTAGCAAATTTTGAATGAGTTTATTATTCTTTACAACCGCTTTTTAGGTTAGGTTAACAAAACTAAAGCAAATTAAAACAAAAATTAAAGACAAACCCTTACTGTATTCAATTGAAACATCTGTTGTAACATAATATTACAAATAAAACAGCTGATTTGTATCAAAAGGTTAAACAATTTCAGGTTCTTATACTGAACCAACACAAAGTTCTTGAAAACATTTACATATATTACCAAAGCAACCTACTTGGCAAATTTAGAAACTGATGTTTTTTAACAAGCAACAAGGATTTTAGTTTACTTTTAAATCGCTTTATTATATAAATAATCCTGTCATTTACACAAAAAGCCTGGCCGTGGCGTCAGGATCGAGGATACTTCACACCCCCACCACCTCATCCCAATCCAAGCAAAAAGTAATGCAATATTGCAGTTATGTATTTGCCACTATAATAAATAATTTTAAGTATTTTACTTGTTTTTTTCGTGACAGGGGAACGTCCCACTTAAGAAGTCTTCTAATTTTTTAATGTAAGCCTAGATTGAGTTATAAATTATTTTAAAGGTCTTTGTTAGTATTACTCAACGGTGCAAACCCGATCGCAAAAGGACGATATAGTCAGAAATTACAGCTCCTTAAAGATTGTATATGCAACTAGTGTTTCTTAATAATATGGGATTTATTTCATAATAGATATAGTGAAAAATACATAACTGAAATGTGCTATTACGTTTAGATAAATAGCTTTCAAATTATTAAATACTACACTCCGGACTTTATTATTATGTAAACATATAAAGAGTAATATAAATAACTAAATATAAAGGGAGTATATACTATCTTCACATGCGACTTTGTCCACGTGCAATAACGGCCAAAAATAACAACAAAACTATCACCGAAAACTATTAAACGTTTTATTTTGTATTTTTGACCTCTTAAATGTAAAATATACAAGTATTAAAACATTAAATATCCAATCGTCAAGGTGGTTACAGATTTTTTTTTAAAGTATACCGTTGAAAAGCTACAGACGATTAAAAGGTTGGTAAACCAAAAAACGCACACTTTTTTGTTAAAACTCATAAACTATGCAATCTACAGAATCGGCTCAGAGCCATTTAAAAGATCTTGGTGATCTGAATCCAACTAGAATCTCTAATTGAGTATAGGTGCTACCAGTCTAAAGTTATTATGAGAAACGTGTCCAAAAGAGGGGCGAAATAGTCGTGTTTGGTCACTCTTGACGATACAACTTTTGAACGAATGGACTTTTTGGAATTTGGATTTATCCTTCCCGAATAAATGCTGCGTCAATGGCTCAAACCCCAGATTTGTACGTTCAGCCGTTCTCACTTGTTGTTTTCAGAGACAGACAAGCTTGTATTACATGTATAGAAGTGGAAGGAGGGAAAACACATGGACCTGAACAATTAAAAGAAAGGCCACTAGAGGGTAAACTAAAAAATTGAAGAAAAATAAGCTGCTGGTAAAAAGACACTAAAATATTTGAAATGTTCCCATCGAATATACTAATAGCTAGAAACAGTTAGAATTTATTTTTGAGAGTTACAATAGTAAATTAGCTTCAAAATTTCTTCAACTTATTCTTCATTTAGTTCCGTTTGACATCCAATATTTTCCCCCCAAACTTGACATTAAGAGATTTAAAAACAAATATTTCTATAAAAAACTACTTTTTAGTATTGTAGTTTCCTTTATCTAAATTTTCGTACGCTGTCATCCAATTTAATAAACAAGTCTAATCTTTTAAAAAAGTTGTTGTCGTTTTTAGTTTTATTATATTTTTTTTTTGTAAAATAATTTTAAGGCCACACAAACCGTTAAAAAACAAAATTAAGGCTAGGCAGAAGCGAAAAATTTTTCTGAGTTTACCACATCCCTCCATTGGGCACACCTGTTCACTACTAGCATTAAATCTGTTTCATCTGCTAGCATATATAAGAACGCTTAATAAAAGCGGAAACTAGAGGGTAACTCTTGACTGTAAACGTAATGAAACGCGCAGGCGTGACAATGTATGTGATTATTTGTTATTAAACACAGCTTTCTCTCACACATTCAAAATTAACTAATATATTATTTTTCTAATATTCCTCCGCGAGCAACAAGTTGATGTGATAACCGCCAGAGTGCAGGCAAAACACTCGAGTAGTAACACAAATTCGATAGCGTACATGCTTCGACAGTAAAGCAGATGTTTTTGTCATAAATTATCCAAATTTATTGAAATGACTTTTTGAAATATAATTTAACTTTAATTGTGGTGAGCCTTTTACATTTTCGATGTTTGCATTATAGAATAAGTAAAAAAATCGCAAACTTTGATTTTGATTTAAGTTAAAGGACAAAATAAATTTTGTTAAACACAATTTAAAATAAATGGTATAAGAAACTGGCACATACTTTCTCACAAACATATTTAAATTACTAAACAGATTCACTGTGACTTCATAATTGTATTATAGTAAGAGAGGGGATAAAGTAAAGTAGGAGAGCAACTAATAACTCTTTGCATTATTAGCTGAATGAGAATGTTTAGAAAGATGCGGGTTTTCGAATATGGTAGGTAAGGGCTACAAATAAATCAAATTTGATCAAAATCGTAAGAACAGTTTTTTTATAAAAAATATAACAGATTTTTTTGGTTTTTTTAAACGTTTTTTCGTGCATTTATACAGACCTAATTGACATGTTTGGTGCAAATTTGTTCGAAATCGAATTTATAGTTTTCTCTCTAGCTTTGAATACATACATGCAGACCACTTTTTTTAACTCAGGATGTCCCAAAAA
>JAGFPH010000417.1:326159-344885 GCA_018207615.1 Philaenus spumarius | reverse complement strand
ATATATTTTTAATTTTTGTTAGATATCTCTTACGATGTTTCATAATTGCATTATAAATAACTTGCTGGTTGTCTGCAGTCGACTGTAGCTTTGATGCGGTGGTATTTATTGAAGTACAGATACAATTATTACAAAACGTTTAGGACTAATGAAGAGCTCGGTTTTTATTGTCTCACTAATGAAAAATGATCTCATGTGTTCGAAAATGATTAATGATGTGTTCGCACTCTAATGGAAGCATTTTACATATGATTTGGTCCAAATTTGGTCCATACGTTGGTTTTCCAAGTCGCACTTGCGAGTTTGTTAGAAAAAATACCCAACAACAAGAAGCACGGTTTTTAAAAGAGGAAATTTTTGAAATAATTTTCGTACTAAAATGATTTGTTTTGGGTAGGGTCGGGTGTATAAAAATAAATATAGGAAATTATTCCGCACATTTTTATTTTTACACAACCTGGTTCATCTAAAATCGTCCAATACGTAAAATACTCGGTTCAAATCCATGTGGGTGTAATTATAATTTGTTCATTATTTATGTTAATTGTTAAGTAGTTTGTTATGGTTGTAGCGACTTTCTTCTGTATTTAATTTACCTAATATTAGTTATTCTGTGTGACATTTCTACTTATTTTACTAGTATTATTTTTTCTTTATTTTCACCTTTGTTTTACAAAGGTATGGGATGCATTTGCAAGTTTCACATTTGTTCACAATATTTGGTGAATATATTATTTATAAATAATTAATTGTAATTAGAAGTCAAATCTGAGAATTTCTGTCCGTATTTTGCAATTTTATAAACAACTAGTGGGCTTCACCCCTCTCCCTTCGCTTACTAACGCCCTCGGCTTGACTTGTGGTCAAGCAAATGCAAACAAATTATTGTATACTATGATATTCTCACGGAAATTATAATTGATTAGGACAGAGATTTTTTAATTTTTATATAGAAGCGAGACAATTAATTATAAAGTTATGAAATATGACTAAAATGTGATATAGTAAAACAGTATTTCAAACTGGTAGATAGATCTTGGGCTCTGCTCTCAGCAAGCTTCGCTCACCAACTCCCTTTATTATACCAACAGATTATTGTATACTATCATATGTGCACGGGAAAGACGATTGGTTGGGGCAAATATTTAACATTATTTACATTAGAGGCAATTTTCAAGTTATAAAATATTAAAAAATAAATATAATTCGGTAAAGCAGTATTTTAAACTGCTTAAATAGGCCTACTAAAGAATGAAGTTTGTCTAATTTTAATAGTGAAAGTTGTTATGGTGAATTATGATATAGCAAGCCTTTTTCGTTGTTTTGTGTTTCCTATTACCTAACCTAAAAAACTGTTGCTTATAAAGAATAATTGACTGATTCTAAATTTTCCAAGCGAGTTGCTATTGTAATAATTAATTGTAAATGTTTACAACTGACGTGTTTTGGTTCAGTGTAGGCCTGACCTAAAATTGTGTCAAGCTTTTGATCCAAACCAGCTGTTTTATTTATAATATGTAACTACAGATAATGAATAGCAGGAATTCTATTTCATGTGTTTTAATTTATGTTTTTTTTTTTTATAATTTTGTTAACCTAGCTTAAGAAATGTTGGTTGTGAAAAATAAGTAACTGATTCTAAATTTGCTAAGTTGGTTGCTATGGTAATCAATGTAAATGCATTCAACATACACTTTTTGGTTCAGCATTCAGGTAAAACCCAAGATTGTGTTGCTAAGCTTTTGATTCGAATCAGCTGTTTCGCTTGTTATAGGGCTGGGAGTGAACCCTTGTATTTTGACAATTTTCAACCTTTCAAATATATTTAGCAAACTCCTTTCTTAGTGCACTTCTACATAGTGGTATGTAGGTACAAATTTTAAGGCTCTAGCTATCATAGTTTTTTTTTGTACATTGACTATGAATCAGTTGTACGTTGACTATGAATCAGTTGTACGTTGACTATGAATCAGTTGTACGTTGACTATGAATCAATTGTACGTTGACTATGAATCAGTTGTACGTTGAATATGAATCAGTCAGTCAGTCATAACACAACTAGAGGACACAAACTAGAGGACTCCCCACTGCTAGCTTCGCTCACCAGTCCCTCGGCGAAGTAAATGCAAACAGATTATTGTATTCTTTGATATTTTCATGGGAATGACGATTGCTAACGACAAAGATTTATTATTTTTATATAGAAGAGAAGCAATTTCAAGTTATAAAATATGACAAAAAATGTGGTACAGTAAAATTTCTAGTTAGATAGACTTTGTAAATAATCAAGTTAGCGTATTTGTAATAGTTATAATGGTTTTAATTATTATATAATAAGAATTTTTCATTGTTTGTGTTTGCTATTACCTAACCTAAAAAAAAAACAACAGTTTTTCTAAATAATTTGCTTAGTTGGTTGTGATTGTAATAAATGTAATGCTTTCAAGAAATGTGTCTTGTTTTAGTATTGGCCAACCTAAAATTGCCTTAAGATTTCCAAACCAGCTGTTTTATATATTAAATGTAACAATGTTTGAATTATAATACAATAAATCTATTTCATAGATTTTTCCTTTGTGTATTTTTATTATTTTGTTAACCTAACCTAAAAAAGCTGTTGGTTTAGAAAAATTATAAATTAATTCTAAATATGCTAAGTTGGTTGCTATGGTAAACAATGTAAAACCATTCAACAAACGAGTGTTGGTTCGAATACAGGCCGCACATAGAGTTGTGTTTCTATAAGCTTTGGATTCGAATGAGTTGTTTTATGTGTTATAGGGCTCGGAATGATTATGAATCAGTCAGTTAGTAAGCCAGTTCGTCTTAATATATAACTAGGGGAAACCCCTGCGTGCTCCGTACGCCAACCCCGTTGGAACGTTCTATACACATAATCATGTTAAGTTTTCTTTATAATAAATGTGTAGGATTAATAATAACCCCAAAGCTAAGATGGTAAATAATGTTATATTTTCAAATCAAATTATGTCGTACATTTTAAAACGTTAGTTATAATGAAGGTTGAAGAACCAGCAAGGCTCAGGTCTACACTTTAAAACCCTAACCTAAAAGCTAGAAATACAAAAATAATTGATTCAAAATTTGAAATCAGCTGTTAATATAAATATTGTAGCAAATTTTATTCAATTGGTTGCTGTGGTAATAATTGAAAATACGTGTGTTTTTTTATCAGTCTAGGCCTAACCTAAGAATTTCTTCCGACTAAATTTACAAATATTGAAATAAAAAAAGGTTTTTATTGAAATGAATTATAGCCTATGATACTCAGGGATAGTGTAGCTTTTTATTAGTAAAACTATTTTTTTTCAATCGGTTCAGTAGTGCCAGAGATTACCCCTTACATACAAACAAACAAAATTTACCACTTTATAATATTAGTATAGAAGAGGTACAATTTTAATAAAAGGCAATGGTTCTTATTTAACCCGACTTTCTCATCTGTCTAGAAGTTTAACTTTTGAGAGTGAACGGTTTGTAATAAAAATCTGCTTTATTTTTTACTTTCTCCACCCTATACGTAGTATATGGAGAAAGTATTGTTTTCGTAAAAATGTTCGAATTTGAATTTTCAGTTGAATTATCTGTTTTGGTGCTCCCAGAACCCCAAAAAATTGTTTAGTACAATTATCTGTATTGGTGCTCCCTAAACCCAAAAATATTTTTAGTGGAATTTTTTGTTTTGGTGCTCCCTGAACCCAAAAAAGTGTTTTTAGAGTGGTGTCTGTCTGTCAGTCTGTCTGTATGTATACACGACCAGAGAGGACACTATTGGTCCGATTTTCATGAAATTTGGTATGTAGGTACTAAACCCTAATATCTCCAGGCGTTTTTTCATTTTTTGGAATTTTTAATTTTTAAGGGTAATTTACCCCTAAAAACCCATAAAAAACGACAAAAATGCAAATTTCTCAAAAACGGCTCTAACGATTTTAATCAAATTTTCAGTATTTATAGTGCTTAAGATGCCAAACAAAATGACTCCACCCGCTTTTATCAAAACTTCGGCGTTTTATAATTAATTATGGGAAAATGTTTAAAAATAAACAAGTTTGTGTTGTCAATCTAGCATCACGGCAGCGGCCGCACGGGGTAGCACCACGGTAGCGAGCACGGCCAGTAATTCAAAGGTCGCGCGATCGAATCCCGCCTGGGACAATAATTTTTTTATGCGATTGACGTAGGTAGAATATTATTTTTTTGTTTTGTTCTAAAAAGTAGTAAATAAAATGATTAAAAACAATATTATTTTGACTACAGTAAGTTGGGAGAAAGTTTGTGTCAGTTAACTGATACCGTTTATTATAAATTGTATTTAGATGTTTGTTTTTTTGTTTTTTTGTTAAGGATGTTACCCTCTGTGTGTTGGATGACAGAATTAAGTAGCAATATTTATACTACACTATTTATTTAGTATAAGTAAATTTGGTTGTCTAATAAAACAGAAGTATTACAAAACTGATTCACAGCTAGGCACATTAAAAACAAATCAAAAAACGTGCTCGCTTTATCAGCAAGTATTATTGCAATGCCTCATAAATGACAATGCCTTTATAACCACGACGTGTGGTGTTGGAACGCCGCCAGGCCGTGCAATCTATGGCTTGTACATTACCCGTGTAGTGCTGCCAAATATTGATTTATATGCGGCTTTGTACTGACCACAACATGTTGGTGGTATTCCGAGAACATGGCAGTTTGATTTCTAATTGTGTATTCTAATATATGGGTGCATACATAAAACATATACGGGAAGGGTGGATTACATTCAGCTTACTATCACAGTTATACACGTTGTAAAGCAATATTTAAGTGATTTACAGCCAAGTTTTTAATATACATGTTTAACTGTTCTCACTTAAGTCATAAATTATACTGCAGTGTCATTCATTACTTATATCATTTTTCGAAAGTTAACATTTTCAATACATTTTTTTGTTTATAATGAGAAATTAATGGGACAACAAATTATTTCTATTTATTTTCTGCGTTTGTTAAGCCCCGTCCACACTTGCAGACTTGTCTGCGGAAACATTGTCATCCGACTGTCTTTCCTGTGTTTTCTCTTGTCTGCGGAGACGTCTTCAGCTAATCTGCCGTTTGTCCGCCGACAATCTGTGTGTTTCTGGAGACAAAAGACAAAGTTTTCTGTTTTCCAAACGAACGAGAAACACGCATACTTTCGGCCGATTATCAAAATACTTATACTGCAAAGTGATATTTGGTACATTTTATACTTTTGTAAAAAACATAACATAACGATTGTGTTATTCTTATTATATTATTAAAATTGTGAGAGTAAGTAATACGTATTTTTACCCCTTTACTTTTTATTTGAAATTAAGAATAGTATATTTCAACATTAGTCTCTAAAGTGACCCTTTTCAGTACACATATTGATATTAAATTTTTAGTGAAAAACTATTGTTTGAAAATATTTATATATTTATGTTAGTTATCTAACAAAATATTGTGTTTGTTTATACATAAAGAGAGGTGTATTGCGTACATTTCTTTGATAACTTTGACCCAACGAACCCTAACAGAATTTCAAAATCTGTAGGTGTCATCCTCGTGAAGTTCCAAAAACCTGCACCATCTTCTTATCGGAGGTCAGATAAATTGCGGCCATAATAGGAACCTTCTTCGAGAAACTTGCGGGTCCACCATCGCCTCTTCCTTGGTAAATCAGCCACATGATTTAGAAATATAAAGCACACACAAGCTAAAACCACGTTCTCTTCAGACACCATGTCGTCAAACACTAGCTTTCTAGTGTGGACGCAAAACAAGACGGAGACTCGAATCACAAACTGTGTCGGCAGACAGTCGGCCGATTGTTTGCATACACAGTCTGCAAGTGTGGACGAGGCTTTATGAAGGAAGCAATGCATAATTAATTATATCCCTATTAGGGAATTTCCCCAGAAAAGATGACCTATTGCAGTGATTATTATAGTGATAGTTAAGGACGGGGGTGGCCAATGAACAACGATCATGACAACCAGAAAACGGTGTCATTAAAATGTTTATATATGTGTTTGTACTTTAACGGCCGCATATTATCTCCGATTTGGCCTAAATTTAATACACTTGTTTTTGCTCAATGAAATAACAATCAAAATGGAGATCAGTTTCATATCAAACCCAGCCCCAACATCTTTGTTTTGTTTATTCAAAAACTATTTTAAATGTCTCCATTAATTATTGTGTGATGTATCATTTCGATCTAGAATTAAAAAAAAAACCAACTGTGAAATTTGTACATTCATATTTTCAACCTATAAAAATGGCGGCGAAAAAACAACGAAATCGTGTTTTCCGATTTTGCCCCATTTTGCTGTACTATTTTTGTTTTAATATTAATTATTATTCTTTTTGGATTCAGAATTAAATAAGCTTTCAAACGATATGCCACACAACGATATTTGGTAGTATTTAAAATTTTTGAGTTACAGCCATTCTGATTTTTTTAAAATTGATTTCGAGTAGTTCAACCAAATATCGCTGTGTGGAATATCGTTTGATACCTTATTTAATTCTGAATCCAAAAAGAACAATAATTAATATTAAAACAAAAATAGTAGGCCTACATCAAAATGGGGCAAAATCGGAAAACACGATTTCGTTGTTTTTTGGCCGACATTTTTAATCGGTTGAAAATATCGATGTGCAAATTTCACCATTGGTTTTTTCTCGAAATTCTACATCGAAATGGTGTATCACATGACCACCTTCCTATTTAAAAAAAACAAAGTTACATTCAAAATGGCGGATCCAAGGTGGCGGATAAATTTTTTGATGTCTTAATAAAATAGTATTTTTACATAGAGTAGGTTCCTCAATCACATCTTCCTTAAAATTTTCCTTATATACGAAATATTAAACCGGTCCCAGACTTAATTGACACTCTGAATAAGATGTACAAAATGTTATCTGTTTTTTCAAAGTATAATATAATTTATATAGTAAAAAGCTTACTTTTCGTGTTATGAAGGAAACGCATCTAAATATATATGCTTTATGTAAATTTTTTTAAATTACTAATTTTTTCGATTTTCAGCGCTTTTCATTTTAGGTAATTTTTTTGTCGTTATTTTAATACAGGATTAAAACGCTTACTTTGCAAGTTATAAGCCAAAAACAAAACTCGTGATTTTTAGAGATGTTTTTTTATGATTTCTCTTATTTGTGGAACAAATGTTTGTTGGATAACTTCAGATTCGTGTTTGGCACAACAAAGAACATAAAGTAATCCACTAAAAACAATTACAACAGAACTTTCCACTTTAAACTACCATTTTACTGGACTTTATCTCATACCGGGATTGTCCTGGTGACTTATGCGATTACGTAGGCCTACTACTTCTAGCCATTAGAGGAATGTCATATTTTAACAGATTTTTTAAAATCAATCATATTATGTGGCAGATTTTAAACCTCCAGATAGATTACTAAGAAATTTATATAATTACTTTGCAGAATTTGAAGGCAGAATAAAACAATTTAAATTTAAAATGTATTTGGTGGATTCTAAGACGTTTTCTTGTGAATCATTTCCTGAAGCCACTACAGTATGGTAAACCACCTTTTAGTACTTTACGAAGAAATGTTAATTTCGAAAGTATGTTAATAAAAGCTTTTACAGACGTTATTAAAACCTCTATCTGTGCTTATCCTTCCTTTAATAAAAATCTAAGGAAGATAGCTAAGTGTTCGATAAATATTTTAGTGGAATAAAGTGAACGAATTAACGTACAATTTTACGATTCCAATTCTGACTTAAAATGCAACTAAATAATACAATAACGGGTTTCTCACCCTCCTCTCTTCAATTTTAACAAATGTTTCAGACAATGGACATTTAATAGATACTGTTCCTTTTAATAAAATTACTTACCAATAAAAAAAAACAATCATTCGAATCACTTTGGTCCTGCAGACGTTGCTTTTTTTTTGAACACTCATGAAGATGGATTCGACCAATATACATCAAATACGCCTGAAAATAAAGATGTTCCTTATTATTATTTTTAAGGATTACGTATACAATCTTGTTTAAACCTATAACTGATCATTAATTGTGTTACGTGTAAAATACACTAAACCTACTAGAATAATTCTGAAACTATTACGATGACCGTAACGATTATTTATATTTTTTAAATTTATTTGTTAGATATTAGAACAGAGTTTAGTTACTCAAGCAGCTTATTTACATATCATACGGGAAACATTTTGAGAGGTACAACCCATTGGTTACTCCCAATAATGAACTTGTCTTATTTTAGTCTAAATAAATGTAATCCTATGGTTTAATTCTTCTCAAACGTCTAACTGCATTACTAGTCTCCAGCAGTTGGCGCATCTCAGGATGGACATACTTTATTATATACAGCTGGTCAAAGAAATATTTAAAACCATTATCTATACAAACACAATTTTTCTAATTAACAATGTACCTAATTATGTAACTTCAAATTTCGACATTATATAATACAACAAAAATAGAAGAAAATATATTTAAAAGATATGTACTGAATTTTGTATCACCATTAAAACCTGAACAGTAATTTTTAGAAATGAACAAACTAATAATAATAATTAATACCGTTCTGAGGTAGCTGCAAAGAGCAACTAGACAGACGAGATTTATGAAATGTTACCAAGATTATCAAGTAATATTGTCTGGAGCGTTACTTGAATATTCCAAGAAACACATTTACTAACAAAATACATTAAAACAAAAAATTTTCAGAATGATGAGAGATATAAATAAATAAATATATAATATATAAATAATAATTGACCAAGCGAAGCGAGGTCTCTGTTTTAACTCGACCGTTCGGCTTTTCGTCTGTGTGTCTGTATGTCTGTGTGTCTGTCTCACGATTACGGCCAAACGCCTTGACCGATTTTGATGATTTTTTACATGAATTTTCCTTATTCCTACCCCAAGCCATGTAAGTATAAGGATTTTTCCATTTTTCATTTTTAACCCCTTAAATAAAATAAAAATGGCGGCCGCACCGTTTCTCTCAGTGTAAGCTTTTTTCCAAAGCCAGTTTGTGGCTTAACCGTAAGTCGAATTTAAAAACTAATAACATTTTGATGGTAGCAAATTTGATTTTGAACGAAATTGTATTTTTGATTTTCCCCTCGTATATCTCTAACGGTAAGCTCACAAAATGGCCGTAAACTTCAAATTTGTTAAAAATCGTCCAAGTTTTTGTATTTCAACCAAGTTTTTATACGTTTATTCTACACCAATTCAAAAGTGTTCCATAGCTTATTTGTAGATAAAGGTTTAAAGAATTCATATATGCCAGTAAAAAAATAATTGAAGTAAAATTAAAAACGTTATTAGCTCAAGAAACAAGCAGTTCAGTAACGAAAGAAGAAGTTCAACTTTAGGCCTACATAAAAAGTAGTACAAATTATTGTAATTTTTTTCATAAATGTCAAAAAGTTTCGTAATTTAGTTCTAAATAGAATCGTATAAAAATATTTATCAATTTCAAATTTCTTATTTTGAAAACACCAGTTTTTATGTTCCTACTACAACACTGCTAACAAAACTAGGCCTATTTTTACTAATAATTTAGGAATATATCCTTTGCCCAAAAATGACATATAATAATAAGAAAGTGTAGAGAATTATTCAAAGCATTAAACTGTATACTTGTAAATTATCATTGTAAATTTCATAAAAGTATCTGACTTAGCTTTACTTGAATTACAAAATGAGATGAAACAAATGAAACCACTCGGCGATAAAGGACATACAAAAAATGACCGTTGGTTGAGATCACTCTCACGACGTTTTAACATCGTTTGTTTTCATTATTTCTAATATTGGAATATGATATATGATATGGAATTTATTCAACTGTAAATACATTGTTACGTTTTAGTTATTTAAGTATGTAAATATTTAATTCTATGTTGTCCGTCTATAACGCTATATTTTTAGCTATCTGACGCATTATTAACCTAAATAAAACACTATGCCTCTAAAAGAAAATCGTTAGCAGTTAAAGTTCAAGAAAAGGAAAAAACGAGAATTAGAAATCCCGGAATCGCGGGAATTGCAAAATAATGTTTTACTGGCTAAACCTTTTACTTACTTCCTTACTGACACACTATTTTTTAACCTACTAAGCTCAAAACCACATTTGTTATTTCAACGAGCGAGGTCTACTGTTCACAGAACTACTAGTAAGATTTCAACTTAGAGTACCTGTAATTATTGATAACTTAAAATTTAAAAACAACAAATTTTAAGTAATCAGCTTCAAATTAAAATAAACATTAAAAAATATTATTTATTTAATGTAAGAGTTGCAAGTGAGATTACTTTATGTTAAAAGTGACCAAGGTCCTCAAGTAATTTCTTCTGCAGCTTTAAGTTAAAATGTTTAAAAAAAATCTTTACTAGCAAAATGCACTTAAAATTGTCAGAATAATTAGATATAAATATATAATATACAAATAATTATAATCAAATTTAAATTTAGAGTAATACAATTATTGATGACAAAAATAAAAATAAAACATATTTTTTAGTTAAAATACTAGACTAAATTAAATTGCACAGTGTCAATTTAAATTTAAATAGTTCAATTAATTGTTTAATTTCAACTATTAAATTAACTATTCCCTAAGGCCTATTGAAGGAAAATTACTATAAAACAGTTTTACCTAACAAAAAAAAAAAATATTTTATGTGAGCAGTAATTATTATGTCACGTGCATTTCTGCATATAAGCTACTCATTATGTGTAAGTATTTATAACTTGTATGTGTTTTATTTTATAATTATTACACATGTTTTATTAAACTGAAGTATGACATTCAAGTTTTGGTGGTTTATTGTAAGAAATACAATTATTTTTAATAATGTTGCACATTTTGTTCAATTTCGTATTTAGTTTTCTGAAATGTTTCGGAGAATCAATTTAAATTATGCTAACGTTAGTACACTACATCGGTTTATTACCTACGAATTAGTTAGTTTTATTGTAACCCTGTCTTCTTCTTACATCTTTAGACTAAATGTTTACAGT
The DNA here is from genome assembly GCA_018207615.1 of Philaenus spumarius. Classification (NCBI taxonomy): domain Eukaryota; kingdom Metazoa; phylum Arthropoda; class Insecta; order Hemiptera; family Aphrophoridae; genus Philaenus; species Philaenus spumarius. Next base: position 333,798 of record JAGFPH010000417.1, on the reverse strand, counting down.
CTACTTATTGCGTTGTGTAGTGTCAATACTAAAACTAAAGAAGAGCTCATCATAAAAATGTTACAGTTTTGCTACGAAATTGAAATTATTGTAGCAAAGAATACTTATGAGAAGCGGTGGGAATGGAGCAGGCGTTACCACCATGACGTCATCACAGTGGCAGTGACGGGAACGCTTTCCTTGGCGGACTGGTCTAGCCCTTGTATTCTATAGCCCTGTATCACATTAGACACTCCTTAAAGTTTGCTCTTTAGAGTTTTATTACTTCACAAGTATAGCTGTGTCATCCGTGAATGTAGCTGTTGTCGCACCCTTTATTGTAGGTAGATTCCTTGACTACAATAGGAACAATACTGGGCCCAACACACTCCCCAGAGGAACACCGGCATATAGAAGAATGAGAGTAATTTGTATGAAAGATGTATTAGTTTTAAAATATATTACTTCTCATCTAACTACACAGTTACAAACCTTGCCAGACTTCTGTCTAATCAACATAATATACACTTTATATCTAAACATCTCCAAGTATAACTGCATCCATCCACTAAACCAATTACACCCTACACGTACTCACCCCTTCTCCCCCGCCCCCTACTGCTGTTATAACATTATTAACCCTATTGCATAGTATCAGTGTATTGTTGCTTTGATGACCTACTTAACAACTTTGAACTCAAGTAACTAGTTTTGTTACGGAAACTAATTTAAAACTCAAGTTGATCAAAATGTACATAGCGTATATATCGAAAGTACATCAAACGTATTTGTAGAGTTTATTTTGAGCAAAATATCTTGGAGTTGAAGCGCCACAAGTCTCAGATACAATAAAACGACATTGGGAATAAACCACTTTAGTAATGTAAAATTTAAACACATTTCTGGTGTATGCACTTAATATAAAAAGATCTGATAGGAAAAATAATGGAAGAAATTCCTAATTTTTATTTTGAAGTGACATAATATTACGGTACTATTTCAGTGTTGTAAAGGAATGGACCTAGTTGGGTTAGTGTTACAAAATATAATGATTAAATATATTTGTTATTAAAACCCAACAGTTTAACAATTGTGGAATTGAACTTTTAAGCACAATTATGTAATATTGTGTTTGCCATATTGAATATGATTCCCATAAGAGCAATGCTACAGATTAAGTAATTTTTCCCCGTTAATTCGTGAAATAAACTTAAACATTTGGTTTCATTTTGAAGTACTGTCATATGCGGATGTTGATTGCAGAATACATTTTCAAAAACTGTTTTATTGTTTTCATAAACGTATGATATACATAGTAAAAATGAGTAAACTTTATTAATGTTTTACTCAGTTGAAAAAACCATATGGCAAAAAACCTTAGCAATCAACACCCGCAAACTATTTTCTTTAAGAAAAAAATACAGCTTTGGTTTTTTTTAAAACAAATAACACAAAAATATGCTTAAAAGTGAAGGTATGTTTAGGCTAGTTAACATTGAAATTGGTATCCAACTTGGCCGTTTCGAATTTAGGGAGCCGAGCCTTAAGTAGTTATGCAACTAGAAATGATGTAATCGCAGAGTGGCGTTTTAATGTAAGCCAACATCTAAGTAAAGAGACTAGGCGGGGAAAACTGAGTGATTAGACAAAGAGGTATTTTGGGAAAGGTGCTTGGGCGAGAAGAGGATACTTGGGAGACTAGGCCTTTCGAAGTAAAGACACCGAAGTAGGCGTCAAGGAGGGGCTTAGCTTTTTCCTTGAGGTTAAAAATTGTTTGGTTCTTCTGATAAAACAAATCTAGTTGCTACTTAAAATGTATTCTTTATCAACAACATTGACAGACAAATTTAATGTTAATTTGTAAAAGAGATGGTAGATGTAAATTTTGTCTTTGTGCAGGGAAATTTTCAATTTTTAGTTTATCGAGTAAGCATATGTGATACTAAAAGTGGAAAATTGGTAAGTAATAAATATAACTTTAAATGGTATGAGATCACAATTTAAACGAGTTTAAATTTTAGGGTCTATTTGCTTTTGTATCGAACAGTATTTAAAAACTTAACTGTAAATTTAATTTTAAATCTTTGTTAGAATATTTCAAACATACTCTTATCCTCAAAGAGATAGCAGGTCAACATGCAAAGTTTGTTGGATTTATAATTGATTCGTCTGAATATAAACAAACAATTTCCAACAAAATTAAAACTGAAATTTTAACGTATGCATTTTACTTGGATGATAACAGATCAAAATGTATGAAGCCATTTTCCATCAAGCGTTTAACTAAGACAGGCGGAATCGTGTGACGACATATTTCCGGTATTGAAATCAAGCCTATGCTCTGGTTACAATTACTGTTGATAATTAACCTTTAAAGCAGGTAATTAACACCAGCCAATGACGTGACCAGAACTGATTGGCAGACAGGACGCCCTGAGGTTGGATCTGTGCCTGCTGAGAGGACATGCAATTGTAACAGATATGAATAGATTGCGCAATTCAACTTATAAACAAAGACGAGAATCTATAATATTTATCAGTTCAAGAAATGATTCAAATAAATTTGTACAAAGTTTTTCAACAAAAGCATAAATCATTATGTCTAGGTTCATAAACAGAATTTTACACAATTAATGTGAAAATATCTACTGTCAGAATAATGTGGCCATAACAATTTCAAAAATTAGTACTTTATTTTCAATTCGACTTTGTTTTATGTACTTAGATTACACTTAAACAGATATTTCTGTGTTCTAGGTTGCTATTAGCGAATTTCCGCAGGAAAAATGAGAAATTGCAGTGACTCTTATGGTGAGATCTAAGGTCTGGAGTAATCAATGAGCATCGATTATGGTCCTTAAGACGCGTTCTGAGGTACCATTAAAATTTAGTTTTATTATATAATGTATTAGTATTTTATTTGTCTTCAGAACAAGACACCTGGTTGCATAAGACACGTCATAATTAATTAAGAAAACTACAATTATCAACATTAACACACAATCTCAAAACATTAAAAGTATTAAAATCCAACATCTATAAACTTTTGTAATAGCACAAGAACATTAAAATTGATAAGAAAGATTAATTTAAAGACATTTAACACAACAGGTAGAAAATACAAATGTATTACAAATAATTACTACAAACAAATCAATTTTTTACAACAATTTAACTACTAAAGTTTACTCCTTACCAACTTTTCAACACATGAAGCACCCGACCACAGGTATAACTCAGGACTCAGGACTACTCTCGGTCGATAAACTCCTCCTCCGAGTAAAAAGATCCATTTAAATATGTTATAATTTTCAAGCTTTCTGTTAATTTATTTATTAGTGGCACACTAGCTTTTTGTCCTTACTGAGCCTGTGTTGGCCTAGGCGTAAGTAGCTTCTGAATCGGGTACCAAAATCACGTACGTCCTTAATCAGCGTTGTCTGTCATTTGGCCACCACGTAGCCCAGACATAACCCCACTTGACTTTTTCTTTTGGGATTACATTACAAAAGTACTATGTTGGGCTGTGACATCAACCATTTACGGGAAAGAATCATCGTGGCGGTTGAGACAGTTATACCTGCTATGATGGTGACTATGTGACGAGAAGTGGAATATCGTCTCAACGTAGCCTATGTAGGGCAACAAATGGATCCCACATTTAAGTTAACTAACATGATACAAAAACTTATGAGAGGTATTCTCTTTCATTGTATGAACTCATTAATGTAGTTTGTCATTAATTTCACTATTAAATTTATAAATAAAACTAGGGAGTTATTTTCCAAGGACCCTGTAGAAAGCACATCAATTTATTTGTGCCTAAGTTTTTTTTTTAAGTAGCTGTTTGTTTAGTTTTATTTTATGTTTACTATTCAAATTAATTTGGTTTGTTTTAGATCTCGTTTAGTTTGGTTCCAGATATATTGTTTGATGCAGACTAGGTATGTTTGAAAATTTTACAAACACATTTCAATTTCTTTCTTTTGTGACAAATAAAAATGTATGTTTGCGCAGGTATTACTATTTTTAAAATAAGGTTTAGTGGACAATTATTTCCAATACAACGTTAAAATCAAAATGTTATGTCTTATTACGAAAAACATAAAACCACTGTTGCCTCTATCGTAGAATCAGTTGCCATTGTACCGCCCGTGTCTCACACAGTCCACAGAGACTATTGTCTCACGAATATTAATGTCTGCAACTTGCACTGGGGGTGATCGTAAAACGTAGCAAACCCTTAGAGACTTCTCCCTTCGTACTCCATGCCCCCTCGTCTTGGCATCTCTCTTCATATTTTACATTACAGCAGAGGGCATCGTCTCAAGAGAGTGACTCTTCTACACCGTCTCGATTCGTCATTGTCGATTAGAGGATCTGTACTTTTTATTGTACATGAACTCGATTTTCTGTTTGTTATCAACAAAGTATACACTTTACTAGATAGAATGAAACTTAATCGAATTTACAATATTTATATAAATAATTCTTCTGCGCATTCGTCACTGAACTCCTCCTAAACGGCTGGTCCAATTTTGATGAAATTTTGTACTTGTGTTTGATTGGGTCGTCCCTGGACGGTTTACATTTACAATAAATTTAATTAAAAGTAAAAAAACATGGACCAAGACAGGAATTTGAACCCAGGACCTTTGCCTTTCCGGGGCAACACTCTACCACTGAGCCATCCTCAGATATTGGTCAATGTTATTTCACTTGTACGGTTTTACTGCATTTATGAATTAATAGACTGAATACCTCGCATTGTGACATTGAAAACAATCTCAATTCTTTTTGCAGCCTACAGTGGTATACGGTGATGCAGTAAAATCGTACAAGTGAGACAACATCGACTTGTAGAGTGTTGCCCTGGAAAGGCAAAGGTCCTGGGTTCAAATCCCGGTCTTGGTCCATGTTTTTTCACTTGTAATTTAATTTATTTAACCCTTGCTGAGGAAGCGTAAAAAGCAGGTAATTTATTACAAATTAAAAATAATTACATTTACAATTGGAAGGGGTTGAAATGGGGTTGCTAAACCCATAAAGCTATAAAGCTAAAATTATGTAATATTAATTTTAAGGGATACACAAAACTATATGAAATTTGATTACTTACGTTAAAGGGATGAAATGGAATAGCTACCCTTAAAAATTAAATAATAATCCACTTACTTTTCTATATTATCAAAAACTACCTTACTAATTTTAATAAAATTTCGCAATTTACATATACCAGGATTTTTATAGAGAATATGGTCACTTCAAACAAATATATTTAATGTGGTAGCTGAACCTATACAATAAAAATAATTGCACTAAATTCCTGCAAACTATAAAAATAAATGTATTTAATATTATTCTTAATTGATATAAAAAACATTTGCAATTATTTCGATTATTCAAGTCAAAGGGCTGAAATGGGATAACCAACCTTAAAATTAAATAAAGCATGTCCTCTAGTAATTTCATAAATTGACATCGAAGACTTTCATAATGCCTCTGCTTGATTAATAAATATACATGTTGTCTCGAAAACATTCTACCAACTTTATCACGCTATTCAGCAGGCCAAAACTAGATAATAATCTACATCTATACTAATATTATAAAGAGGTAAAGTTTGTTATTTTGTTTGTACGTAGGGGGTAGTCTCTGGCACTACTGAACCGATTGAAAAAATAGTTTTACTAATAAAAAGCTACACTATCCCTGAGTAACATAGGCTATAATTCATTTCGATAAAAAACTTTTTTTATTTCAATATTTGTAAATTTAGTCGGGAAAATATCTTAGGTTAGGCATAGAATGATAAACCAACACATGTATTCACATTTATTACCATAGCAACCAATTGAATAAAATAACAGATAATATAGCTGCTGTTTGCTCCAATATTTCCATTAACAGCTTATTTAAAAATTTGAAGCAATTATTTTTGTATTTCTAGCTTTTAGGTTAGGGTTTTAAAGTGTATACCTTTGAACCATTATTATAACTGCCGTTACAAAATATACGAAATAATTTGATTTGAACATTTAACATTATTTACCATCTTAGTGTTGAGGTTATTATTATTCCTACACCTTTATTGTTAATAAAACATAACATATGTTTTTAGAAGTTTCCGTTGGGGGTTGGCGTGTGGAGCACGCAGGGGTCTCCTCTAGTAGTGTATCCTGACTGAATGACTGACTGACTCAGAATCAACGCCGGGCACAAACTACTTAAGATGCAAATACGAAAATTTAAAAGTATGTGTGTCATAGACGCACATTAAGAAAGTATTTAGCAAAATGTGTATTTTAAAGTGTAAACAATTCTAATAAAACCGCTGTTATGATCAAAATCTTATCAACACACGCTTGTTTACATTCATTACCATAGCAACCAATTTAGAAAATTTAGAATCAGTTTATTACTCTTCATAACCAACAGCTTTTTTTAGGTTAGATTAACAAACTAAAAGCAAACACAAACAAAACTCAACGAAAATTGCCAACTGTACTATAATTCAATACGAACATCTGTTGTTACAAATTATAAATAAAACAGCTAATTTTGATAAAATGCTTATCAACATTTTAGGTTAGGCCTACATTGAACCAAAAGACGTTCATTTGCAACCAATTTGACAAATTTAAAATTAGGTAATTATTTATTAACTGCAGTAGAGGGTCGATTATCCAAACTAATTGGGACCGGGGGTGGTTCCGATAATCAAATGTTCGGATAAACATGAAAATTATTTACCATTTAAAACCTATAACCAATTCTTAGAAAAACTAATTGATGTAGGGATATAAATGGGATATATATATTCTGTACCTAGAATAAAAACTATATTGTATATCGTAAAAAGTGCTTTATTTTTAAAAGATAATGTAATAAAAAGTACATGTATGATTAAATATGTTTTACAATGACAGTACAATATTAGTGGTACTATACATTAATAATGTTTTATTGTAAACTAAAATTTAACAAACTAAAAATTACTGTAAATTGCATTATGTGAAAAAGTAATAACTAATTTTGCGCTGAACAGCTTTGGATTGCCTTTTTTGGTTGTAATTTGCAGGCCGTTCAAGCGTCCGGATGATTGACGGTTCGGTTAATTGACGTCCGGATAATCGACGCTCTACTGAACAGTTTTTTTAGATTAGGTAAAATCAAATACACGGCTTACTGTATTATAAGTGATACATCTGATATTACATATTATATTCTATCCTTTAGTTGGTAATATAAACATTTGTTTGAAATTGTTTCTATTGATTGTTTAAATATTAATGGTGAAATTGCAACGCACGCATCAATTCGAATTATTTTGATTGGTCGTGTCTATTGCGATCTGTGTCTTACATTAGTTATGTATTAGGTCACCACTCAATCTTTATTTCCGTGAACCGATTATAGTATACAATAATTAGTTTTCATTTGTTCCGCCGAGGGTGTTGGTGAGCGAAGCGAGCATAGGGCAGTGCCCTCTAGTTTATGTAATAATATAAAGTCGAACGTAAGAAGGCTTAGGTAGGGCGAGGAAAATCAGTTTAACAAATGCAATTCCTTTTGCTCTCGGTCTAGACTTTTATAATTTGATTTCAATATGTAGGCCTATCTACAGGCAAACCCCTATCCGAGAGAGTCCCCAGCAAGG
>JAGFPH010000417.1:299827-321159 GCA_018207615.1 Philaenus spumarius | reverse complement strand
TTGCTAAACATATATATTATAATGAAAAGTATGAGGAGAACATTAAATGATGGATTTCTTTAAGGTTTCCTTGTAATATAAGAATTCTGATACTTGTTTTACTCATACACAATGGAACAAACTGATTATTATTTGTTTATTTATTGTGCCATTAGAATACATTTAGATGATTTATTTTGTTTTTTTGCTTTACTGAACTGGATATATTTACATAAATACCGTAATTCCTTGTACTGCTCGCAGTCCTGTTTTGATCACTCTTTATTCGGTGACGTACGTTTCGCCTATTTTTTCAGGCATTTTCAAACAGTTTATACATTTTTTTAAAATGATTTGCATTTGTTTAATGCGCGTCAAAAAACTATAAATTACACATAAACACTCCACAAACATTAACACAAAAACACAAACACACGTAATACGCATGTAAATTTGCATGTAGGGTTTTTTGACGTCAGGAATCGATGCGCTAGATCTTATGTCTGCAAAAATGCGCATAAACTCGGAAAAATGCGCATAAAATTTAAACTCTAAATATACATTTTACATAAATTTACATACATTTTCCTAAAAAAAAAAACAAACAAACAAATAAATACTGAGTGATTCTCGGTCGCCCATGTACTGTCTATGACGTATGTGATGGAGTAGAAATTATTCTAACTTTCTTTCTTCTCAACTGCAGGTTTGGAATCTGAGAAGGGAAACAGTTTCATTTCTCGTCTGCGCATGCGTGCAGATAGTGTATGACTCATTTAACAGATATAGTAGAAACGATTCTCCTACTATTTCCTTTCAACTGCCGGTTAATGTCGGAGAAGGAGATGCGTTTTACTTTTCGGCTGATCTAGGGAAATTTGCCAGACCACCCATAAAAACCTTTTTTTAACTTTATGCCATTTAGTTATGAAACTCGAAAGTCTATTTGATTTAAAGTTTCTTAGTACATAAAATACAGAATTCGCTTGTATTTAAATATTATAAGTGTGTTAAACAAAATTAATATTATTTTAAAATTAGTTCTATGATTTCAGTATATTTTCTTTTTTCTAAGAATAATGCTCTTATTTTATTTTACAAAAAACTCCTATGTAAAATGATGACTATAATTACAGCAATTTATTATTATTATTATTATTGTCATCTTAAACTCTGTTTTTTTTTCTTCTCTTTTTATTTTAATTGAGAGATATGCAGCCTCAAAACGGGCATGGCTGCATGGAGGCTGCATTATTCATTCCTTTTTTTTATATTTTTCTCTTCTTCTTCTTAAGTTTTTTCTGTTGTGTATATTAATTTTTGTTTTGTTTTAGGATTTAGAAGTAATATTGTTTTGGTTTTTTTCTCTTTTGTGTATTTTATAGTATTTAATGTATTTCTTCTTAAGTTTTTTCTGTTGTTATGTATATTAATTTTTTTATTGTTTTAGGATTTAGAAGTAATATTGTTTTGGGTTTTTTCTCTTTTGAGTATTTTATAGTAGTTAATGTATTATTGTGTCTTTCTTATTGCAATAAAAGGAATGAAAAACAAAAAATAAATAAATTAAGGAGTATTCTAGTTTTAACTACCTTAATAATATTAATGGGCAATTTGGCTTAGAAATATATATGTTTATATACAATAACGAACAAAACATGTTAATTACCAATCGTTAAGTTTCAAATTTTATCTTTTGATCAATACATCTTCGAAAACTAATTATGTAAAGTAAATAAAAACTCTTCATAAAACAAAATGGAATTTAGTAAAATAAACTGTTATAACATCTGCTACGCTATGAGTGTAAAATCTGTAAAATAAACAACCTAGATATATGACAGGATTAAATGAAATGTTTATTCCTACTTTATTTTACAACCGATAAACCATCGACTCCAGTAAAACCAAGAAATGCAAGAAACGAATTAAACTGAAAGAGATTCAGGTCACCTGCTATGTAACCGTGGAGTGTAAGGATTGTACTGAATATTATTTCTAGGAAACCATTTTACTGTCGAGTTGTAAGCTGCATACTCTTCTGATTTGAACATTTCCACAGTAAATTTACATTCCGTAAGTGAATTTACAAAATTGAGTTTAAATGTTTTAGAGTCTCATCCAACTATTTGGAAAATTGGTGTGTCCTCGAAGGCGCTAAATAGCTGTCTGCGTGTACCTAATATATTTGTAGAATTTGTTTGCACCTTAGAGTTCAGCCCCGGCTCACGCGCTGCTTCGTTCAGCTCGCAGCGGAAAATCCCGCTTTGCGAGTTTGCACCCCGACGTGCCTGCCTCGGTGGCGAGTGTATCTTAGACAAAATTTCAAGAACATTGGAGTATGCACAAAGACAGATTAATGGGTTCTGACTAAAGTTGTAGGATTAATTTTTTTATGTTATGAAAGTAAAAGTGTATCAATGTATACAAGATAGGTCCAACAAGCACTAAAAAAACAAAACAAAGTTAAGAAACAATCAAGAGGATTTCCACGATTTCCTAGTTAAAGTTCGAGAACTGTATACCTCGAGGTGAGAGACTTTATACATAGTTTGAAATAGAAGTACAGCAAAAAAAGGTAAAATGAAAAATAAAGGTTTTTATATTCAAATTTACAAGCTAGTATATAGTTACATTAATTTGTTTGTGTACATTTGATTTAGTGGAGCAACTACTTAGTTTAATAATGTAAAGGTTTATGTATTTTATAAATAATTTCAATTTATTACTAATATGAATAAATTTATAAAAGTTCTACAAGAGTAATCTATTACTTTCACTGAGTAAACTCAATCTCAATATAATTAGAGTGACCCTTAGGCCATAGAAATCACCCTCAGAGATTAAATCATAAATACTATTGCAACTACATTACAATTATTATTATTAGTAATGCTAAACTTACTTGTAACGGAGTTGCAGGATCTAGAGCTGAACACACGGTAAAACCCAATACGTTGATCTGAACCAGGTACGTTTATGGTAACTTACTTTTTGACGGGCTATAAGGTTTGATTTAATTTAGTTTAAAAACCAAATGTGCAGAATAATCTCCTATATAAATTTTTATTATTTTTTTTAACCTCAAAAAAGTTTTATTCCAGCACGAACAATCTCAAAAAAATAGCCTATTACTTCAAGTCAAAAAAGTGCCGAGCGACTTAGAAAACCAACGTCTGTACCAAATTTGGACCAAATCGGACTTAGAATGTGGCCGTTAGAGTGAGAACACATAAATAAAAAAATAGATGAAATGTTTAAGTGTTCTGGAGACCATGTTCGGTAATCATTGACCGTTCCCGAAATTGTCGCTAAAGAGAACGCAATAATAACCTGAACTAGTTTTAGTGTTATGAATGCAGGTTGCATTCATACAAATACACGAAGTTAATTTGGAAGGCCTACTAGAAAATATTGCGCGACTATACACTGTAAGGGCCATTTCTTAGATACTACGTAAATAGATATCAGATCACATATATAGCGATTCCACACTTCAAGGCCCGTGGATAAAATGGAGGAAGATTATTTTTCTAAAACCTTTAATAATTTCATACAAATTCATCCGTTGATTAAAGTTAATCATTAGTTAAACTACTTTTGGAAGCAGACCAATTTACGATATTGTAAGAAAATACTCAAATGAACCAGACAAGGCCAACAATCATGTCGAACTATTGAAGCTAGTTATAGTAATGAGATGTTATTTCGTGTATGTAGACTGTAGATTAAATTAGATTATATTCTAATGAATATAAAAACAGTATACAAATCATGAAATTTGTAGGTAAAGGGTACATTATGTAATATTTCAAGTTGTGTACAAGTTTATATGTTGTTCGAACGTCTTAAGGGGGCGCTACCCTGTCCGCCATATTGAATCTGATTCCCATAAGAGCAATGCTACAGAATAAGTAATTTTTTCCGTTAATTCGTAGAATAAATTTAAAAATTTGGTTTCGTTTTGAAGTACTGTCATATGCGGATGTGGATTGCTGAATACATTTTCAAAAACCGTGTTATTGTTTTCATAAACGTATGATATAAATAGTAAAAAATAGTAAACTTTATTAATTTTTTACTCAGTTGCAAAAAGAGATATTGCAAAAAAACCTTAGCAATCAACACCCACAATCTATTTTACTTCAAGAAAAAATACAGCTTTCGTTCTTTTGACAAAAACAACACAAAAATATGCTTAATAGTGAAGGTATGTTTTGGTTATTTAACATTGAAATTGGTACCCAACTTCGCCGTTTTGAATTTAGGGAGCCGAGCCTTAAATATATAAATTCGAAATTATCTTTCTTTTCTTTGACATGGAACTCAAAACTATTAGGTAGTTCTATACATATAAGCGGCTTTGTTTAGACTGACATAGAATCAACATAGATCAAGCATTACTTAAGATAAAAATACGAAAATAAAGGTATTTTTTATGGGGTAATAGACGCACATTAAAACAGGATTTCGCAAAATTTGTATTTGAAACCGAACAAAGATGAACATTCGGGGTTGCATTCCTTGCCCTAAAACAAATAAAACAAGTGATTCCAGCCAAAAGCTTAGCAGCCACTTGTTTGTTGATTGAATTAACATTCAATTACCATAGCAACCAATTTAGCAAATTTAGAATGAGTTTATTATTCTTAATAAAAACCTGCTTTGTTTAGGTTAGGTTAACAAAATAAAAGCAAACACAAACGAAAATAAAAGAAAATTGCTTACTGTATTATAATTCAAACATCTGTTGTTACTTATTATAAATAAACCAGTTGATTCGAATCAAATCAAAATCCTGTCATCAATCAAAAAACTAGGCCCTACTGCGTATGGGCCCACCATCCTACTTCGATCCAAATGCCTCTGTCCTAATCAATCGTAATTTCAGTGAACATAGAGTATACAATACTGTAATCTGTGTCCCATAGTGTAATTCATATGGAGATACAAGTTTAGCTTGTATTTTGAGAACTGGTGATAACGTGTGCACAGATGTCGTGTGGATCTCTCGCATTTACAAAGCTTCTAAATTGTTAACTCAATTACTGAGGGCACAAAACGACCAACATCTGTGAGGGAAGGACTCAGTGAAGCTTGTCAAGGGATTCAAACTTATTTAGGCTACGTAATACGGTCGGGATACCCCGCGGCACGTTGTCGTGTGTGAGTGTTTCGTCGATACGGGTGTTTCTGACGTCACGCTACTTCTCAATTCCGACTGGAAGTGTGACGTTCAAATTATATACGCTGTAATAAATATCGATGTTTGAAAAATGCCGACTAAAAGTTATCGCACGTTATTATAGTAGAGTAAAAATGAGTAATTTATTGGAATATAGTTTTCTAATATGCACTTTCCATTAAATCTTTAAACTAAGTAAATTACTTTAATTTACTAGCAGGACAAACCGATGCTATTACGAATTTAAATATTTATTATAAAACATTGAACCTGGAGAGTATGAATATACAATAAAATAATTTGAACTCCCAGCTGAACCGAAGATTTGAGTTTAGAGAATTTCCAAAATAAGGTTTATATGTTTTAGGGTTTCAAGCAACTTTTTCGAAAATTGGTTTACTCACGTCGGCGCTGAATAGCAGTCTGCGTGTACGAACTATGTTAGTAGATATTGTTTGATCCTCAGCCTCCACCCAAGTATGATGAGCTGTTTCGTTACGCTCGCCAAAAAATTTCGCCTAATACTTCATGATGAACAAAAGAGCATATTGTTCGATCAGTTGTATCTATGTATATTATTATTTTTATAACACAAAACATAACCTAAAAGTTGTAAAGATTAAACATAACCTAATAGTTGTCATAGTTATCCTTAAATGAATCGCATAGTTATTGAAGATATTACAGCTGATGGAAGAAATCAGCTGTTATATGTTTACGAATATGATTTACTTTTCTCATGCGTTGTACTATTTTGTTACTCACGGACGTACGAACACTCGATTTCAAATGAGTTGATTACCTAGTGTTTCCTGTTGTGTAGCAAAGTTTTTAAGTCTTTACATAACTAATAAAAGAACTAAGTTAGTTTTCTAATCCATTTTGAATGTCAATTAGATTTATCTAGCTCATTAAAGACCTAGTAAGTTTAATTTGTTATTTGTTGAAAATTGAGATATTTGTATTGAAAAATATAGTTTTTATTTAGAAATACATTTTCTTAATTTAGGCGTTACTCAGTATGTCTTAAATAAGTCAACAACCAAAATAAAATACTAAAAGTTGCCGTTTGTTATTCATACAATGGATTTGGATGTCATCAAATGAATAATGTATTTGAAGAAGTCATGTGATGGAAGCTATTTTACTTAATTAGTAACACGGATGCTAAAAATTGGGTTTATATTATTAACAACAAAAATAGAAAATCCATGATGGCAATTTATTGAAAACGAGGAGTAGGTAACGATAAATCAGACAAAAATGTGTTTGTTGTTGGTTAGGGGTAAAGATTGACATTATTTTGACAGTACAAATAGATGCATCACTGCCTTAAATATCAATTCGTTGTTTTCCCATTTGTATCTGAACAAAACACAGTTAAAATAGTTTTATTTAATTATAATAGTTACTAATAAGTAATAATACTGGAAGTGGAATGCGAATTTAGCGTAGCATTGATACTTTAAGCACTTCCAGTACACTGAATCCAGGGCTGAATTGTTGTTGCGAAGAATAAATTGGTAACCGTACAACAATATGCAATCAATCACACGTCTAAACTCAAGTTTTACAGCAGCCATCTTGGGCCCATCAGGTCCATTATTTTGACTACACACCGATTGCCATATCCAAGTGCTTCAGTTGAATGCGACTTTCGCTCGACCGACTTCGCTAATGGACCTTTAAACGTGTAATTGACTGTAATAAGCAATTCAATTTTCATACACACTTGACTCCATCCAACTTGGTTAAAGCATTTCGGGGATCGAAAGTTTTAGTTACATGCACGGCCTAAGTAATAGTAGTTGTATTTACCTCGATAGCATCGTAGCATGTTACGATAAGTTTAAGAGATTATGGTTATTTTAGAATTTAGGGTATTATGTTATAAAATAATAAGGGCTTTTCCCAGAAACGTCGCTGTGGGGGGCAAGGGGATGTCAATCCTCCCAATAATTTTAAAATCCAGAAGTTGGGAAATACTTTAAATATTTTGGAGAAATTTTAGATTTTGCCCCCCCCCCCCCCCCAATAACGTGTTAAAACCCCATCCCTGGTTTTACCTAATAACCATGTAATTTTGTTTGTTGTAAGGGACGTTTTCTAGTTCCAGAAACCAGTTACAAAGACTTGTAAGAAAGCATATTTCTGCATAGATTAGTTATTAACAAATATCAACATGTTATTTAAAAAAGGCAAACATTCACTTCAGTAGTTCATCTCCTAAAAGATTAAATTGAGTAGGCTATTGCGATATACAAGGATGCCTGAAGCATAAACAAGCGAAATTACACGGAATTGAACTATTTCAATAGAGTTATTTATTAATATAAATTGTTTGTTTGTATTAGTTGATATTTTCAGAGTTCTAGGCATCATAAAGTGTATAAAGAGTTAAATGTTAATTTAGGATAAAAACATTATTTATCAGATAAAAACAGTATGTGTTTTATCTCTTGTATATTTTAACTAAGAGGAAACGCAATTAATTTAAATTTTAGAGGTTATAGGGCAGAAAAAGCCCATAAAAATTCATTATGTTTCTGATTTGAAGTGTTGGATACTTATTTCTATTTGGCTAATTGTTTAGGGTTGAAAGAATTTAGAGTTATATGGTTTGGTAATATAGAGTTAAATCAGGAAGATTGTATACAGTACTTGAATGGCAAAGATTTTTTTTAAATTCTAGGTAAAACTATCACAATGAAGGTTACAAGTATATAGAGTGATTCAATTGTTTAATTAGTATTGGATACATGAGCATTGTTGCTGGGTTTATATTGGAAACATTACAATGTTGTATTGGAGAAACTGGAATTGTTTGTTGGTTTGTTTGTGTTTAAGTTGTACAAGTTTGAGGTTTTGTGTAATGAATGCTTAGCATTGGCTTCGCCCGAGTATTGAGGGTTTTTTGTGGAGATATATTTGTATCGACTTGTTTTTATTTAAGCACTACCCAGAGCTAAAGACGTGGACGTAAAGAATATTTAGCCTTTGGTTTTTACTTTTTAATACTTGGTTTTTTACTATTGTTGGTTGAAATGTTTTTTTGTGTTTACTGTAGAGACAGTGAAAAACTAACACCTGACACCGGCCTGCCAAAAACGTCCGCCTTACATATATAAAACTACTAATTCTTACTCGCATACAACGTAGAAATTCAGCCACCTAGCGGTCAATAGTAAACAATTTTTATAGCGCGTGAAGTTTTTGCGATTTTTAAGACGTAGATGATTATGATTGGTCAAACGGAGTACTGAAAACTGAAGAGCTGGGCGCACAGGAGAGAGACCTGCACGTCACATGCATACATTTTTGAAAAACTTGAACAACTTTTTTCGAAAAAAGATATCAACTTAAAATTGAAATGGTGCACCCTACAACCCCTGCAGGTTGAGCCTGCAAAATTTTATCAAAATTAGTTGAGTAGTTTTGGAAGAGAAGAATTTATAAAAAATGTGCACGAACACCTTAAAGAGGGCTTCTCGCAATCTGAGCTTGAAAACTTAAGTTAGACGATTATCTCGAGGCATACTTTCTTCATGTTCTCATTATTATAACAGAAGTATATCACTAAGTTAATCGAATTTTATGAAACATAATTTTAAACCAGACCTTGACATTAAAAATGTTTAGTTAATGGTTAATTTTATTCACAAAAATAACTTCATTAAATTAATGTATGGTGTTACAATATTCAAGTTAAGAAAATTCATAAAACTCAGTAGCCTGTAACTTTAAACCTATGTGAGACAGAAATGCCTAATGGCAAATCACCCACAATTTGCATATTTAATATACTTTAAAAAAAAAAAATTAAAAAAAAATTGTCCAAAAGACTCTATACAAATTGTTAAAAACATATCAAATGTTTGTTTTTATTGTATGAGCAGTACTAAATTATTCGTGTTTGTTTTATTTTTGTAAACTATTGACTAAGCAAACCAGGAAGGAGTATCAGTAATAAAAAAAATTAAGGGTCTGCTGTAGTGGCGGCCATCTTGGATTGTTATCCCACAAGAGCAATGTTAAATTTCAAACCATTTATTTCGTTTACTTTTTATCATAAAATTGTTTGCAAGGTCTAATTTTAAGCACAGTCACGATACGCAACCGTCTTGCAATTTACATTTTTTTAAATGCTTTTGATTTGTTATGTAATTGACATTTTGTAAGTACAAAGTTTGAATTTTTTTTCCTAACACAATAAAAAATTAATAATGAAAAATAATTTGCAAGCCGGATGCGAAATTTTATAAAGAATATTCAGTTTTTTTTTCAACACTTAATTACAAAAGATAGACTTATAAAATGGTTTGAAATGAGGCAATGTCAGCGCAAGAAATTGCACTATTTAGATAGGGATATAGTGGCGTTTCCGGTTGCTTTCTCGTTTACTGGAGCAGACCCTTAAGTGACGGAGACACATAATAATGCTTTCACATTAAGGAATGCTTTCCAGTTTTTACTTATAGGAAATTATTTAACTCAAACTAATATATTTTTCTAAAATGTTGATAACATATAGGTTGTTACTTAGGCAAAAATAATCTTTGAAAACGTTTTGAGAAAGTTGTAAATAACTGTAATTGTTTTTCATCTAGCTCCTTCTCAAACCCTCTGAATTTTATATATATCTTTGGCCCTTGCACAATCTTTTTTATGCTTTATTCACCCTCTATTTACAAGATTGTGTCGTCTACTTTTTAA
Organism: Philaenus spumarius; assembly: GCA_018207615.1. NCBI lineage: Eukaryota > Metazoa > Arthropoda > Insecta > Hemiptera > Aphrophoridae > Philaenus > Philaenus spumarius. The sequence goes on along the minus strand of JAGFPH010000417.1, from coordinate 311,282 downwards.
ATTGTGAAGAAACCATTTCAATTCTATTCTTTTAAATAATCGTCTTCTTACTTCTTTCTAACCTTCAATATCCTTATTTCTCTTTCCAAGAAATGCCATACTTTCATTTCTATATTACTGTCATCTCTCTTTCTCAAAATCAGATTCACTCACCCTCTATATAATCTAAATCTGTCTTTCTTATAACTTCCAAAGATTATTTAATTCCTATTTTTGCGACAATACTCTGACAAGTGTATTTAAAAAATCAGTTATATCATATCACATAGTTAAATTTTGAATAGAACAGCTAATCATAAAATAAAACAGCTTTCTAAACTCGTACAATACTGCAAACAAATTGAAATGCAACAAATCTTATCAGATATATTAGGCATACAACTTATAGGACTTGTATGGGTAACGTTTTATCCTCAAGTATAATTCATTGCTTTATTATTAAAGAAAATGAGTCAAGACATAAGGGTATGTTATTTGCATTTCGCAAGTAAAGACTCTCTTGAGTCAGTCACAGCTGCGGAGCGCGCGAACCTACCCTCGCCAAGAGTGCCACACCAGCTGTTCACATAAAATCTCTGCTGTACTTATTTGTCAAACACTCTTTTATAATTAATTTTGAAGTACTTTCGTGAAAATAACACTAAGTCACGAAATAGGTTTGCAAATTCGCACTTTGTTTCCACTTTAATTTCTATACATAATTAAAATTTACGTATGAAAAGGAAATTATTAAAGGTTATAAAGTTCCTACAACTACATACATCAACACGATACATGCATTTCTACAAGCTCTCAAAAATGAATAGTAAACAAAAACAAAGAAGACGTAAACAAACATTACTTGAACTATTAAAAAATTATAAAAGAATGGAGATAAAAGTAAAACGTCAACACTAACTTAAATTTTAAGGCAATATGTAGATATATGAAAGAGAATTTTTAGAATTCTAGAATCGGAACGTGTATTGACACCATGTAGGCTATATCTTACATCAAATTAAAATATTAAAAAAAAAAATTTTGTGAATAATTTTTTTTTTAAACTTATATAATACGGCCAACAAAGCAAGGTTGAGCCATTTCAACTGAATATAAAAAGAAGCAATGTGTTGACTAAACCCTATAGGGAAAACAAACAATATACATACATTTTTAGTGGGCTGGAACCTCAATACTAACTCTGCTGTCAAGTTACTGTAAATGACATAAACAAATATAGGAAAAACCAATAACTCGAAAAGCACAGCTTTCACCTTATGAAGAGTCCAGCATTAGTAGAAGGACGAAGATAATATGATGGAAAGAGAGGATGGAAAGTATTGAGAGAAGTCAGAAGGAAAAAGTAGATGGGGGTTGGAATTTGGCTAAATTGAAGGAAGATTGACCATGGGTCTATGAGAAAGGATTGTAAAGGATGGAAAGAGAGATGGAAGATAAAATGATAGAGCAAGGTAATCTATATTGACAACAAAACCAAACAGATAAGGTTGGAAATAAATATTATTGGAAATATTTAATTTGAACCATATTACAATTTTATTGAAGGTTGTGTCACAAAACCCGTCTTTTTATTTTACTCGCGTATTAATAAAACTGGAAGATAAATTAGATAAGATAAAATCAGATTCTTAGAAATTATTATAGCCAGAAATTATTGGTGGAAATATAAAACCAAATATTTTCATTAAATTTTATCTTTGTTTTGATAATCTTTTCACTTTATGTGTTATCCATAAACTCAAAGCGTGGCAAGTAACGAATGTAAATGAGGTAGAACAACGAATGGTACGGTTTGTAAACGGGCTGAACACACGTAGGCCATTATTTCTCACGGTTAAACACGATAAAAACAAACAAATAACGAACAATAAAAACTGCATAATAAACAACCAAAGCTCTTTTACACGCGGAAACTTCGCTTTATTATACTCGAAGATAATTTCCTTTTAAACTGTACTTTTCAGCAAGTTTCACGATAAATTCCCAAGTAAAGAAGTTGTCATCCCCAAGTGTTCCCCGTTTCGGAACAAATTGTGTGTGAATACTTTTTTTTTATAATCAGGATAATTTGTTTAATGGAATACAGCGGTTGCAGATGGCGTTGAAAGGTTCGATGATTAAACACAATTTGTCGATCTAGGAAGCAGCGGTTAATGGTGTGAACAAGAAGTATTGATTGGAGCAGGATAAAAGCTTAATTGTGTCGAATGTTTATGATTAATGACACTTGCAAAGTGAAGTTTTTGAAGCAACTTTTTCATAACGAAGTATTATATAATTTACAATTACTTAATTTCGTTGTCATCAAGTGTTAATTAATCATATTTTTTATTTTATTAAAATCTTCTATTAATCATAACTTATCACTGTAGTAGATTTCACTGACTTGTTTTGGATTACTTTCATATTCAAAATCCTAGTTATATATGGTTTGCTTTTTCCATCTTTAACACGTTAACTGCTAAGGACGCACATATGACCTTGACACTGAACACTATGAGAAACGGCCGACGCACAGTGCATTGCACGCCAACCACCGTATGGAAGTATTTTCAATAAACAATGCATTGCGTGCTTATCACGCCAACCTAGGAGTTGGGTTTATTTTCAATACACAGTGCATTGCGTGCTTCGCACGCTAACTCCGGTATTATTAGAATTTTCAATACACAGAGAATTGCGTGCTTCGCACGCCAATTGTAGTCCTGTGTGCTTTAAAATATTAGTGATTCACGGTTCAAGTAGTGAGACGGATCAAAAATAAAAAATAAAGTAATTTCTAGAATTAAAGGTTAATAAATTTTTACTTTACTAGAGTCAAAGGTCAGCTCCTAGCATAGGAAATACGAAATTTTCGTAGCAGTGAACGTGTTAAGGTGTCTCATTCTAGTGCTCTAGAAAAGAAACAGTAAAACTATTTTGTTATATTTGTGTTTCTGCTAAGCATTTCATTTTTAACTATTTTAAAATCTACATATTCATATTGTTGCAGTTTAAAAAAAATTGTTAGCCTATTTGCAAGTCATCTTCAGTATAAATGGTTATAAGCCCACTGATTGTTAACCCTGAATTACTACGGACCGTCTATCAGACAGCGCGGAAAATTTCAACAGGGATTTCTCCCTCGCCTTGGAACACTGTATCCCGCACTTCGCAGTACCTTCCTGACCTTGGGTGGTCAGTTGAGCAGTGAAATCGAAGCCGGTTTGTGAGTTATCGATCTGTTGCGGTCTGAGAAACGTTTCGTAGTGATTATACATACAAAATCGATCCATTGAAATAAGAACATGTGCATGTTTACAGTTTAAAAATATGTTGTCCTTGTTACTATGGTACTCAACAATAACAGATATGTTGGTTTCCTTAAATAATTCAAACATAATTTTCATTTAACAATTTGTATATATATTGCATGTTTTACAGTATAAAATTAAAAAACCCCAAAATATTATACAAGAACGATTTTTTTTTCTTGTTAAAAGTTAAAAAAGTTTGGAGTGTGAATGCTACTTAAATATATATTTTTTTAAAGTAACCACACAAAGCGGTCTGACAGACCCCTCCTTAGTAGTTATGGGACAAAAGACAAAAGTGTTAGTCAAGGGTTAATTGCTCAATAATTCGTTTAGTGAGAAATATTATCAATCGTAGTTAGTACAATCAATCATGTTATCATGGTTAGTACTACACTTAATTATTTACTATTTTAACTTTATTTAAATTGTGAAGCCAGAAATTTAAATATATTTTTAAAGTTTATTCTCCTCATCGTGCACAGTAAATTACACTTCCTTTTTATGCAACTATAATTAATTATATTAAATTGAAACAATAATACACCTTATCACATTTTAACAAAATATACTTACAATTTATAATGAGCTGCCAACTGTTTTAAAAAGTTTCACATATGTGTGTATAAATGAAGAAGTCTTGACTGATTGATTCATAATCAACATACAGCCAAAACTATGATAGCTTATAATTTTCAGAGTACATTCATACCACTATAAAGGAACTTTTCTATGCTTCTATACTAGAAGTGCACTAAGAAGGGTTTTTCCAGATATTGATTTTAAGTGTTGAAAATGATGTTCACTCCCAGCCCTATAACAGATAAATCAGCTGATTCCAATCAAAATCTTAGCAACACAATTCAAGGTGTAGCCTATACTGAACCAAGACAAGTTTTTTGAAGTCCCACATATTCATTGACATAGCAACCAACTTAGCAAATATAGAATCAGTTAATTATTTGTCATAACTAACAGCTTTTTTAGTTTAAGGTAACAAAATAAAAACAAACACAAAGGAAAGAATTTGCACCATCAAAAAACCAACTAAAGCCAATGAAAATAAATTTTTTTTAAACAAAACCTTTTTTATATTCCTCTTAAAAAAATTATTATATTATATTTAATGGAATAACATTTTTCTTATTTATTAAAATTGCTGCTATTGTTTTTTTATTTAGTAATTTTGTAAATTTACTAAAATTTTAGCATTTTTCCACACACAACAAAGCAAACAAAATCACTTTTGCCTTAATGTTTGTAAAAAAGTATTTATAGAATGTTTATACGGACAATGACCTACACCACAAAACCGTACTGGTACTGCTTATTCATTAACCCCAAGAACAATATACCTTTAAAAATTATAACTTTAATCTAACTTTAACTTTAAAAATTAAAATAATATTAACCTACTAACTATATGTAAAAGGAAATGTTTATTTTTGGATTTTAGCCATTAAATCATACTGTTAGAACAATGTTTGAGCAATGTATTAGGGCATTTATAAAAATCATCGATTCTTGAGCTTACAAGTTATAAAACGAGCGTCAAAGAATTACATTCAGTAAATCAAACCAAGATCATGGATTGATATGTATTACATACTAAAGCTAGAAAAAAATCTATTGTTTTTCTACACTCTGCATTCAACTAATCAATAATTGTAGTTCTCCAAAAGACTATACATTTCCCTGACAAACTACATTAGTTTCAAACGAATCCGGAAAGTGGACGTTTCACCCTTCGCCATCATCCCCCACGACGAATTACAGAATCCCTTAGCGTTGTATTCACTACTTAGAGTCTTGTAATTAAATATATTCTTCCTAGGGGTAGCGTCATTCTTACTAGGGGATTCACCCTCACACATCGGGGTTGTCAAATCTCTCAGGACATCTAGTCTCTTCCATGTCAACTGAGTTAGTGAGGGGAAATGGTTGTGGCTTGTCGTAGGCTTGTTACGCAAGCTCGCACAATTTAAGAACCTAAATGGAAAGTGGAAACGTTTTAAAACAGAAACGTTAGACTGATAAGTGCATAGATGTTATTGCAGGGCTCCTCTAAGTTCTGTTCTAAGCACTTTCTTTTTTTTTTAATAATTTGTATAAATGATTTACACATCAACATTACTTCTTTTTCTGTTTTGTATGCAGATGACACAACTCTGTTTAGTTAACACAAAGAACATGCAAATGCTAGTACCCAGCTTGAAAATTCTACGGTAATTGCGAAAACTTGGTTTTCTGTAAGAACTTAAAATTAAAGAAGCCAACATATAATCTTGTTGCATAACCACACTTTATTGGAAAAGGAAACATTCAAAACAGATAAACTATTTGGTATTCATTTGGACAGTAAGCTTACTTGGGGCTCTCAAGTATCAAATCTTTGCATAGATTAAATAGGATAATTAATCTTTTAAGAAAATTTAAGCAGTGTTAGCTCGCATGTACATCTTAGACTTATTATGGTTATTATATTGAATGTTGATGAATTGTGTATAACTCTGGAGCAAATTAAGGGAGAGTTTATATAATGCAAAAAAGCTATAATGCTCATTATTGGGTTATCAAATTGACAATCTAGTAGACCCGGAATTTCTGAACTTGGGATTATGCTTTGCCTTGTCCATATGCATATAACTTATTTGTTGTAATTTACTTTATGTTCTAGCAAATACAGTATAATTTGCTTGATTGCAATTCTACAAACTTATATTTACAGGTTTTAGAATTCTATAATATTTAACGGAAAATTTAAGCATCTTAAAACCAAAACGTTGGGCAGATAAGTGCTCGGATGTTATTGCAGAGTGGTTCCTGAAGGTTCTAACCTGGGGGCGTTCTTATTTGTTATGTTTGTAAACGATTTTCACAGTAGTATTTTTAATTTTTCTGTTTTATATACAGATGACACAACTCTGCTTGCTTCATTCAAGATCCTGTAAATGCTAGTGCTCAGCTCGGAAACTCTATGGTACTTGCAAAAACTTGGTTTTCTGTAAATAATCTTAAAATTAATGAAGACAAGACCGAACGTATAATCTTCTCGCTTAATGACAATGGAAAAGAAACATTAAAGATAGTTAAATTATTGAGTCTCTTTCATCAACTATTTAAGGCTAATTTATCTTTTAAGAAAATTAAAGCTTGTATGTTCTTCGCAGGCGCATTATGGTCTATTCCATTAAATGTTGATGTACGATGCACGACTCTGAATCAAGTCATGTCTTTCAGCTGTTAAAACAGCTATAAGGCTTATTATTTGGTTATCAAATAGAAAATCCTGTAGACCCAGATTTTTTGAACTTTTAATAATGACTTTGCCTTTTCTAAATATTTATTTCATGTCTAACAAAATATATTGCAGTTTGATAAGCAGTAAGTGAAACATGATTACTATACTAGAAATACATATGTGACATATAATACATAAACTCCTAGTATTAGACTTATTAAAATTCATAAGCGTTTTTATTGCCAGCAGTATACGCTATGTATTGAACTGCATTGGTATGTAAGAACTTTGCTTGAAAATGGCTAAAGCAAAAGGATTCCTATTCTGTGGAGGAACACATGAAATGTAATTTACTTGATATGAACTTGTAATTTGATAAGATTTTATTATTTATATTCCAATGATTGCATGCATTGTGTTTAACGACACTAAAGCTATTCTTATTATTGCAAGTAGATCGATAATATATGATGATTTGCTGAAAAACAAATCAATAAAGGACTAACAGGTCATTCAGATCTTGCTTCAGATGTAATTTAGATGTTGTTCTATTTTGTGTTTTTTAACAGTTTTCAGGCAAGTAAATAGAATTTATTAATTCGTAAGATAAAACTATAAGAGAAAGTTGGTAAATATAGATAGTTTTAAAAGTTAAAAAAATCTAAAATCGGCTACAATTCATAAATAAGGAACCAACTTATGAACAACAAATGTATACAATTATTTATCTACAAACCAATAGTCATTCCCGGTAAACTATTGCAAACTCTGGCAGCACATAGTTAAGTAGTATTCAAAATATTTTTTTTTGTTTGCACAATTTATACCGAAATATATGTTGCATTTTCAATAACATTCTTTACTTGCATTATATAAACTAACTAGGGGCGCTGCCCCTGCTCGCTTCATTCGCCCACCCCTACGGTCACATAATGATGATGCCAATGCAAACCACAAAATCCCTAATTTTGTTTATACTTTTTATATTTTTTAAAAATTTTTATAGGAATTTTTACGGAAATGATGATTGATTAGGACTGAGCCACTTTTATCTAAGTTGTGTTGGGAGGTTGCTGTGACCTGTACATAATGTAAGACATAGATCGAAATAGACAAACAATATCTCCAAAATTTGTTCACAAAATCCCTAATTTTGTCCATAATGTTTGAATTTTTTAAATTTTTGAACAGGAATTTTAAATATTTTTGGAACAAAAAGAAGTCTTAGTTATTCTCTGAAAAGTCCTCTACATGTTAATGAAAGTTTCGTAAAAATTGGTTCAGCCATTCCGGAGATTAGCCCGTACAAACAGACAGACAGTCAAACAAAAAATGTATAAATGTGTGTTTAGGTTTTGGTAATGTGTCAATAACCATTATGAGCTTGGAAAAAATCTTATATTTTGAAGTTTTTGAAGAAGGCACTTTAATTTTATTTACATGTATAAGTTGTTGCATATATAAACTAAATTGATTGTTTGGACTAATATTTTTATTACAAATACTGCTATGTATTCTTCTTTATAAAACTTGCGTGGCATTCCACAGTTCGTATAAATCTAACATACTTAAGTACTGAAAATGGTTACTTTATATTTAGGAGTGAATGTTTTATAAAACAGGTATCAACATATATTTGACTGCTTAGCATATTTACAACGCGATAAACAATTACTTAGTAACATCATACTAATTAATGAATACTATAAATTTACTTTTTTGTTTACTTACAGCTCTCAGTCCTTTATTTTTATTTTTTATTTCCTGGTGACGTACGTTTCGCCTTTTTATTGAGGCATTATACATATAACTATATAAACTTGACGTGCATTAACAAATTTAATGTAAAGGCCTAGTGAAGTGTAGGTTTGATAATGCCTGAATAAAAACGCGAAACGTACGTCACCAGGAAATAAAAAAACATCTGGTGTGCACATCACACAACTTTCCTTACCAAAATAAATGCTGTATCAATTACCAAATTTTTCGAGCGAGAGATTGATGATACCATTTTCGAGTTAATAGGAGTATCCGTTTCGAAGAAAGCGGTACTAACTTCAAAACGGCTAATCCCACGGACCTGATTTTGGTCTCAATCGATTTCTCACCCCCAAAAATGTCAAGGTCGATACCAAACACGGCTAGTTTAAAAAAAGTCATTTTTGCCCCGAAAAAGGGTGTTTTTGGGTCAATTTTTGAAAAAATGGAAAAAGTTGAGTGGGGTATATTTTTGACATTCTTTTGGACGCTGAATCGAATGAGACCATTTTTAAGTCGATAGGACCAGCCATTTCGGAGATACAAACAAAATAACTTGCGTTTTTGTAATAACTTTTTTCAACGAATTTTTAAGGGTATATAGCGTACATAGCGTGTTAAGGGAGTCTGAGTAGAGTATGTTAGCAAAGTTTAATCAAAATCGTTAGAGGGGTTTTGGAGTGAATACCAAAAATGTGCTAAAAACTGGTCCCACGGTAAGACACCACCTCCGATTTGCTTCAAACTTACATGGGTTTAATTGTTTACGTGTTTGAAGATATCCTGTAAATTTCAGTTCGATCCGTCCAGCCGTTTGCCCTGTGCACTCCGGACACACACACACACACACAGACACACAGACAGACTAATTGCCAAAAATGCATTTTTTGGACTCAGGGGGCCTTGAAACGTAAAGATATTATGAAAACTCGACATCGAATTTTTGGGTCGATCGCAATACTTACCTTACCTAGTATAGGGTAAGGAAAATAATAAAAATAAAGAACTGAGAGCTGTAAGTAAACAAAAAAGTAAATTTATATTAAAATTAACCAGTTCAGTAAGGCAATCAGAAATAATGAATTAAAGGTCGGCTCTAGCTGTCGGCCATGTTGGCTGACACTCCATAAGACCAATGTTAAATTAAAATACAAATTTTTCCTTTATTTTTGATCGGAAAATTATAAACGATATGTCATTTTAAAGCTATGGTCAATATGCATGCAAATGGCTTTTTAAAATTATGAAAAATATTTTGTTTAATATTTATTAACAATTTAAAACATTGATTTTTAATATTTGTTTATGTTGTCACTATTAATTATAGCGAAAAACTACCAAGCCATTCGCCTGAAGAATTTTGTCCCCAAGATTTTGGTATTTTTTTTAAAACGCTATTTGAACAATTGCGGGTTTTAAATGGATTTAGGCTGAGCAATGTCCGTGTAACCTACCGCCGCTATGGGGTGATTTTTAAAATTTTTACGTTGTAACTATTAATTATAGAGAAAAATTACCAAGCCATTCGGATAAAGAATTTTGTCCCCAAGAGTTTGGTATTTTTAAAAAAAAGTTATTTGAATAATTGCGGGTTTTAAATGGATTTAGGATGAGCAATGTCCGCGTAACCTACCGCCTCTATCGGGAGTCGCAGGTTGCTTTCTGTTTTACTAGAGCCGACCCTTAATGAATAATCTAAATTCTGGGTTACGCTGTTCTTCTTATTTTGTCAAGGCATTTAAAAAGACATGTCACTCGATGGTCTTTACATTTAAGATTGTTTATATGCCCCGAAAACCCCACCTTTTGGGAATGTGGGCAAAGTTTTGATACTAACCAAAAAGTACATTTTAATTTTTTTGGAGTTTGATTTTCCTACATTCGCCCGATACATAGTGTATTCACACTTTTGCCTACTGTAGTCTCAAATTGTACAACAGGTTGCCAGACAATGTAAAGGACATATTATAAAACTTTAACACAGTACCTTCCTTGTACAGCGGGCATTTTACTCGGTGGAGGAGTACCTCAGGGTTTAAACCTTTGTATATAAAAATAATGTTTCTTTGCTCTCTATAGACTCAAAAACTATTTTACCGATTTCATAGTTTATCCACATCTTTGCCAGGAGTGTTTAGTCACTACGGTCATGTAAAAAAAAAATGTGTAGAATAATCTCCTACATTTATTTGTTTAGATAAAAAGACAAAACGTTTCATTCTAGTCGGAAAAATCTCAAACATATTTTACTTCTGGTTGGGAAACGTGATTCCCGTTGTTTAATTTTGTTGGCTAACGAACTCTTCCAAGCTAGTTAACCAACGAGTGGACCAAATCTGACGTAAAACTTAGAGTGCAAACCCATAAATACATGTATAATATACTTACAAATTTTAATGACATCACAAAACTTGTTCTGGGGATCATGATCGGTGCTCATAGACCACGCCACACCTTAGATCTCACCATAAGAGTCACTGCAAAAAAATTATCTTTCCTAAGGAAATTCGTTAATAAGTGTTAAACATTAGTAAAACAAATTAAACAAAAGTAAAAACCATCTTGTACAAAAAAGGAATTTAATTATCACATTATGATAAGATTCTGATATCTTGTTTTATATACTTTCAAAAAGAAATTTGTTTAATAGAATTACCTAAATTATGTACAACTTAACAGATCTTTATTTTTAATAATCGCCGTAATCACCTGTACCTTTTTAATTGTTTTACAAGACAAGTAAACTATTTATTTAATTAGGAATAATGTTATGATCTTTTAACTTTAACTCTGACCGAATGTGTATTTTCTTCGCTATCTATACTTATAAAAGCCAAATACCACTCATTGATTGATCACTGTTTCTCAAAAACCATACAACTTAAGAACTTGAAATTTGGTACACATATTGCTCATAGGCACTAGAGGAGCAATAAGAAAGTATTTTGAAATATTTGGTCTGTAAGAGTTGAAACAACAGCGAAAACAATAAATATTGTTTGTTGTATATCTCAAAAACCTTAAATCTTAGGAACGTGCAATTTGGTACACGTATTTGGCATAGAGGCAAAAGGCGCATTAAGAAAGGATTTTAAAATATTTGGCCTGTAAGGGTCGAAACAACCCCTAAAACAATAAATATTGTTTGTTATATATCTCAAAA
>JAGFPH010000417.1:274615-299817 GCA_018207615.1 Philaenus spumarius | reverse complement strand
ACTATAAATTTTAATTTAATACCACCAAGGAACGTGAAATATTTGGTACACATATTGCTCATAGACGCTAGAGTGCGCACTAAGATATGATTTTAAAATATTTTACCTTTAAGGGTTTAAACACCCCCTAAAGTAATGAATATTGTTTGTTTTTCCAAAGATAGAAAGCTGAAATTTTGTACATTTATTTCTTACAAAACACATATAGAAAATAAATTAGTTGTACATTGTGTTACGTGCTGCTAGGGTGAAAGTGTGTTAACAATCCCTAAAAACAATAAATATTAATATTCATTATTTCCTTAAAACTAGAGAGCTGAAATTCTGTACATTTATTTCTTACACGATACATATACAAAGTAAACCAGTTTTACATTTTTTCAATTTCTGCTAAGGGGTGAACATTTAGTAACAAACCCTATAACTATAAACATTAATTTATTACCACCAAGGAACGTAAAATATTGTTTACACATATTGCTCATAGGCGCTAGAGTGCGCACTAAGATAGGATTTTAAAATATTTGGCCTTTAAGGTTTTAAACATCCCCTAAAGTAATAAATATTGTTTTTTTTACTCTCCAAAGCTAGAAAGCTGAAATTTTTTAAATTTATTTCTTACAAAACACATTATGTAAAATAAATTAGTTGTAGGCTACATTTCGTTCGTGCTGCTAGGGATGAAAATGTGATAACATCCCCTAAAAACAATAAATATAAATTTGTACACTTTCCTTAAAGCTAGAGAGCTGAAATTTGGCACTTATTAATGTTAAGAAAATATTTTAGACTTAAGCTGATCAAAACTATCCCGATCTATTCATTCGCATATTAAAGACGTATCTGGGTGATCTGCAACATCCAGCTAAGACTGTGATTTACCAGTCTGTAGATTTAGTGGTAGAAAAAGAAGACGCTCTTCACTCTGATATTTTATTTTTTTATTGATTAAATTTATTTAGCACACATACCGTGACAAAGACGATTGACGGGCCGCCAGTGAACAATAAATACCAAACTAGTTTAATATACAAGTTATAATTCACTTTCGTGAAATACTAGACGAAAGAAAATTATGACAATTAATTATGAAACATGTTAATGCAACACACAAATTCCCTGTAGCGAAGCACGGGTAACCGGGTATTCAGCTAGTTTTTTATATTTTTTATTTTCTGCTCTTGATTTACTAACCAAACTTTAACTGACGTATACCATTTTAATTATTTCATCAAAAGCTTAACTCCAAAAAGTGTTTAACAAATCATGTATTATTACAAAGAAGTCTTATCAAGTCTTTACAAAGAAGTTTTTTATTACCATGTCACCCAGTTGAAACGCCTTGGCACATTAACCAAATAATAAGGGTTGACGTTTACAAGTATGTGCCCGCCCCAATCTTTTGTAAAGAACCAGTACAGCTGGGCTCCTTGTTTGCAAACACTTCACTAAATCTTCTCACAATAAATACGGATGAGCTCAAACGCTTTCAGATGGTGAACTTCAAACGCTGTCTCATCGCATTAACCTGAAGGTGAATTCATTAAATTTGTTTCACCAGCGCCACTATCAGCTGTCGTTCGTCTTAAACAGACTGATCTTGCTGAAGAACTATAGTAAAATAAAAAAAAACGTATTAATGGTTTGGTTGTGTATTTAATTTATTTTTAAAACAGCATAACCTAAAAACAACTTATAAATTAATTTTGAGTATTTGATAGACGCAATACGAGAATAGAGACCAAATATATGCTTTGTAAAGTGAATTTAGCAGAACCATAATTAAGTTGCGTAATCATGATGCAATTAATGTAAATCACAAATACAATGTTAGTTTGGTTTAGTTTTATTAGCTTCAATGGGTGTACAAATATCATTGCAGTAGTAAACATTTGAGTTGGCAGATATACAACATACGTAGTGCAAATGAGCAGAATATAATACGATACATTGTGTATACAATAATTTTAATACACATATACTACTCATTAGTACACATATAATACAAATATTATACAAGTAATATAAATAAAACACAAGAATCTATTTCACATTTTACTAGTGGAAGTAGTAGAAATTTTAATTGTTGTTATCTTATTTCATTAGTTTCTCTTAAGTAATTTAATTGAAAATCCTATTACTTTAAATGAGGATTTCTTGTATCTAACGCAGATCTTGAAAACGGCTCTAACGAATTCAAAGAAATTCTGTATGTAGGCTAGGTGTAGTTTTGATTTTTAAGTACACCCATATAGATGTATTTCGTGCAATTTTTTGAGAAAATCTAATTTAAAAGTTGAAAAATTTTAACATTGGGTCTTATGATTTGCCATGTTGGTTACAGAATAACAACAAAATAGTAAATAAAGCAATCAAAACAGCTGTTTATAAACAAGCCATGAGATTGAGTAATATCCAAAATCAGCTGTTCATTGGATAGTTTTTAATTAGGCCTACTGTTAAAAAAAACAAGCTAATTTATACTATTTTAGAACGTTAGAATTAGAATAAATTGTTCCTGATTTAACAATTTATTTTGTCGAAAAAAGTAAACTTGGCAAAACTGGATAGATTCTAATTTAGTCAATTTTGTAATAGAGGCCTTGCTCATTTCTGAAACTTAGTATTGAGGTTATGTTTACTAAACTGTATATTTAGGCCTGGTTTCAACACTTTAGTTGACAGAAGATAGTAGAACAAGGACTAAAATCGTAATGAAAGCCTCTCACGTTTCTAAAGCATGTATTTGAGGTTATAATTAATCTTGCAATTAGTGTTAATATATTTAAGTCTGGTTTCATAATTTTACAAACCAATGTACAAACGAGCCAAAGATTAACGAGATTCTTTAGCGAATTTTTCAACTGCGAGCGAAGCGAAGTCGGGCTGAGTCGGGGTTAGGACGCAAACCGTCCAGGGGCAGAGCCCCTAGTCGTTTTTATTTGACTTAAAAATAATATTACACAAATTTATCATTATAGCTTACCTACGGAGTTGGTGAAATTTATTTTTGTTGTATATGGGTAGCTAGCTACACCATTTTCATCTCCTTAATTGTGGTGACCGTATTCTCTAAACATTATTGGTAGTAATACGTGGAAATTGCGAAATTTTTATTGAAATTAGGTGAGTAGTTTTTAAACAAATGGAAAATGTAAGTTTATGGATTATTATTTAATTTTAATATAGTTATTGTACTTCATCCCTTCTTCTTAGTAATCAAATTGCAGATGGTTTTTATTATATCAACATATAAAATTATATATTTTTAATTTTATAGCTTGTAGGAAGTTTATTTGATCTATAAACTATTTCAACAACTTAGACTATAGTAACTATTGTACCAAATTTCAAGTTCTTAGGTTGTATGGTTTTTGAGAAACAGTGATCAATCAATGAGTGGTATTTGACTTTTATAAGTATAGATAGCGAAGAAAATACACATTCGGTCAGAGTTAAAGTTAAAAGATCATAGAATTATTCCTAATTAAATAAATAGTTTAATTGTCTTGTAAAACAATTAAAAAGGTACAGGTGATTACGGCGATTATTAAAAATAAAGATCTGTTAAGTTGTACATTATGTAGGTAATTCTATTAAACAAATTTCTTTTTGAAAGTATATAAAACAAGATATCAGGAATCTTATCATAATGTGATAGTTAAATTCCTTTTTTTTACAAGATGGTTTTTACTTTTGTTTAATTTGTTTTACTAATGTTTAACACATATTAGCGAATTTCCATAGAAAAGATAAGCTATTTGCAGTGACTCTTGTGGTGAGATCTAAGGTCTGGAATGGCCTATTAGCACCGATCATGATCCCCAGAACACGTTTTCTGTGTCATTAAAATTTGTAAGTATATTATATATGTATTTATGGGTTTGCACTCTAAGTTTTACGTCAGATTTGGTCCAAATTTGGTACGCACTAGGTTAACTAGGTTGCTTGGAAGAGTACGTTAGCCAACAAAATCGAACAACCGGAATCACGTTTCCCAACCAGATGTAAAAAGGTTTTTGAGATTTTTCCTACTAGAATAATTTTTTTGAGTTAAACTAAACAAATAAATGTAGGAGATTATTCTGCACATTTTGTTTTTTTACATGACCTTATGGACCGTCAATTTCACCCCAAAATTTATCAAAACGTAAAATACCATAAATGTACCCGGTTTAAATACACCTGGGAAATTTTACCATGGTGTCAGCTTCTGAACCTATACCGACGGCGTGGATACAAACTCACGAAGCGAAGCAGTCCATAATCCTGGGCTACATGGTTGAGGCGCAAGCTCACAAAATGCAGCCCATAATCAGAGGCCGCAAGATCTAAGTGTAAACTAGCAAAGTGAGTTTTCCGATTTGAGCAGAACGAAGCAGTGAGCTGGGGCTGAAGGCTGAGGTGCAAACGAATTATACTGATATATTTCGTACACAGAGTCAGCTATTCAGCGCCTTCGACAGTAGACCAATTTCCCAAATAGTTGATTGAAATCCTGAAGTATATAAACTTGATTTACTAAATTCGCTCCACTCACGTCAGCTTTTCAGCTTGTTTGATTAAAACCCTTTGGCTCCTGACGTCCAATTTTTCATATGTTCCAAAAATCCCAACCATTATCTGTTATGAAAGTGCATAAAATCACAGGCTCAATTTAGGGAATTTTCAGTCTTTTGCAAAAAAATATATATATAATTTAATTACTAATCAATTTTGATGATTTTTTAAAATTTTGTTTGGAATTAAATTTTCTATAAGGTAGTACCTTTTAAAAATAAGTGTAAATTCATGTTAGATCTGAATTATTTTAAATAGTTACTAGGAAAAAAAATAATTTTAAATTTTGTTTACTTTAGTCTTGAAAATGACACACACAAAAATATCTAGAACAATTTTGTCCACATAACATAATTTTACACTTAAAAATGAACAAAACCCTGAAATTTCATTAGGCCTACATTACAT
Organism: Philaenus spumarius; assembly: GCA_018207615.1. Classification (NCBI taxonomy): domain Eukaryota; kingdom Metazoa; phylum Arthropoda; class Insecta; order Hemiptera; family Aphrophoridae; genus Philaenus; species Philaenus spumarius. Next base: position 294,849 of record JAGFPH010000417.1, on the reverse strand, counting down.
TGAAAAATGACAGAGTTATTAAGTTTTTTTTTAAAACCAGGCTTTATGTAACCTGTTCTGCGGTTAGTTGTACGTATATAGTACTAACAAGTGAATGTACTCGCTTCATAATCACAATTTTTCACAATAAAAATGACTAAAAATGCAAAAACAATCACATGCTACAACATAATACATGGGTCATAATCAAAGCCAACACACGAATCAAGTTATTTGCCATCGTACAGACGACAAAAGCATAGCCAACGTATATCACAATTATCTTCGTTGTAGTGAACATAGAGGTAATTTTTAATGTAAGTAACGCTCATAGAGGTTAATGGAACAATTCTTTCTGATTCCATTGATATATAATAAACATAGATTCACTAATGATTTGTACTTTATATGATTTTTTTTCTGAACGTCCGAAAATTCGACCTTCGGGATTCAACACACATACACGCAACGTCCAAATTTTTGGACGTCGGGATTCAGCGACATACTAACAACGTTTGAAAAATCGGACGTCGGGAGCCAAAGATACTCACAATCGAGTGCAATAGTTTAAACGAATTAAGGAGTGTTTAACATGCATGTTGCCCTGCACGTGACACGTGAACCCTGCGCCAGTACGGCTGTAGAAGAGGAAGCGTTGATTAGATAGAAAGGAAATGTTTCCAAATGCTGCGTGATTTACGATTGCTACTAAATAGGTTGGCACAGCTGACAGGGGACTATTTGTCATCGCCATCATTGGTTCAATCATAACCTAACTGGAAGATTAACGACCAAGAAAACCCAATTAGAAAACCCATATGTCGCTTCTTGTTGTCAATTTATTTAGCGAATTAGTGTCAAACCTAATCAATCACTTTTTACATTCCACCATCTTATATTCAAGTTTTATCATTTATACGAGGTTGTTGTGAATTATATGACACATTGGAAAGTTTTATTGTAAAAATTAAGATGAGTTTTCATACTAAATATACTGATTATTTAATCTAGATGACTAATCTAAAAAGTGGTATTATTAACTAATTTTCATAGGAAAGATAAGGTCCAGTAGTCAATGTGCACCGATCATGGTCTCCAGAACACGTTTTGGGGAGTCTTTAAAAATTGTATGATATTTGTATGTGCTCGCACTCTAACGGCTGCATTTTACGTCTGATTTGATCCAAATTTGGTACACTCCTAAATCTTTTAAGTCGCTCGGACGAGTTCGTTAGACATACAAATCCATCAACCGTAAGCACATTTTTGACTGTAAGTAACAATATATTGAGGTTTTCATATTAGAATTAAACTTTTTGGGGGGTTTAACTCAAATAAATATATGATATTATTCTGCACATTTTGTTTTTTTTTTCATGACCTTATAGCCCATCTGGTTCCACCATAATCGATCAAAACGTAAAATACTATAAAAGTACCCTGTTCAAATTCATGTGGAGATTTTACCGTGGGGTTGCAATCTCGCGCAGATACTTTGTCAGCTGCGAGCGAAGCGATATAGAAAAACTAGCGAGGAAAGTTTTTCCGCTACGAGCGGAACGAAGAAACACGTGAGCCGGGGCTGCAGGCTAAGGTGCAAACAAATTCTACTAACAGGCCTAGCCTATATTTCCTTCACGCAAACATCTATTTAGCGCCTTCGTGATTAGACCAATATCCCAAATAGTTGGTTGATACCCTAAAACATATAACTTAATTTTGGAAATTCTTTAAACTCATGTCAGTGGTTCAACTGTGTGACCGAATTACTATTTATTTCTGTTTATTAGAAATACTTTAGTTGTATTGAAAGTACTCTAAAACTTATCGTTAAAACACTCATTGGTAAATATAAAATGTAAATTTGTAATTTGTTTTATCCCTAATGCTAAGTTTTTTATTAAAAATAAATAAATGCAGTGGAAAGTATCCTAGAACGTGGCATTCAATCAATATTTACTTACCAATCTCTATATATATAAAAGCGAAATACCACTCACTCACTCACTCATCACGATTTCTCAAAAACTACCTAACGGATTGGAATGAAATTTGGTATGTAACTTCCTCTAGGGCAATAGGTGCTTACTAAGAAAGGGTTTAAAAAAATTCGAAATTTTAGGGGGGTTTTGGGGGATCAAAGCTATTAAATCACGATTTCTTCAAAACTACAGAACGGATTGGAATGGAATTTGGTATGTAGCTTCCTGTAGGGCCATAAGTGTTCACTAAAAAAAGGTTTTAAAAAATAAAAATGTTAGGGGGTTTGGGGGGTAAAAATTACTAAATCACGATTTCTCCAAAATTACCGAACAGATTGGAATGAAATTTGGTATGTAGCTTCCTCTAGGGCCATAGGTGCTCACTAAGAAAGCGTTTGAAAAAAATTGAAAATTTTAGGTGGGTTTGGGGGTAAAAATTACTAAATTACGATTTCTCCAAAATTACCTAACAGATTGGAATGAAATTTGGTATGTAGCTTCCTCTAGGGCCATAGGTACTCATTAAGAAAGGGTATGAAAAATTTCGAAATTTTAGGAGGGGTTTGGGGGGATCAAATTTACTAAAATCATAATTTTAGATCTTTTATTATTATGACAATAGTGCTTTTATTATTTAAGATCTATCTATGTATATAAATGCCAAATACCACTCACTGACTGAACACTTAAAAAGAATACAATTACGTTAAAAAGACTGAAAATAACAACCACCACGGGCAACGCCGTACGGGTCAGCTAGTTAATAATATATATTAACTATAATAATTAATCGCAATTTGTAATTTAAATTCATATCTTTATTTTACTATATTAATTGCGCATAAAAGTTTTCTTTTTTAATTCCAGTGCAGCCAGCAACACGCACTACTATTAGAACCTTTGTCCTATAAACGATTTTTTCAACTCAATTCGGCTTTATTTGAAAGAACAATATAAAATGAAACGGCAGTTAAACACAATGAAAGGTAGGCCATTAGGTAATTGCCACCTTTGATGCCCCAAATTATATAAATTGCAGGTTACTTTTGCACCATCTCGAAGTCTGCTCTGCTATTGTTTGATCCCAGCTGCTGGGTGCAGTGGTCAGACGTACAGACAGATGGCGAACTGTGAGGTGTAGTGTGTTGCGGTTTCCTTCTAATTGACAGTTCAGGCAGGACAGACTCTGAACATCAATCAATCACATAGCCACAAAGACAGCCGCCCGTCCAAGCATACAACATGAAACAGTATATACAGACTATTATCGTAGGGGGAATATATTTGTACCTACTAGAATGTTAATAGAATGTCTCGAGTGAGTAGTGTTCATTGTTAAAATGAAAATCGTGTATTATTTGTATCATATATTAGCGGAATGCGACAGTTGAATGTTTAGACTGTTTACCTTGAGATGTCTTTACTTAGGAAAATTATAAATTATGTATTTCACCACAAATAATATCTACATATTTAATTATTTATGTTTTTTTTAAATAACTGTTATTAATTATATTTTGTCTCTTATTACCTTTAGAAAACATAAGAGCAACTCGAATTATATCAGAACTTTCAGTATATTTAATTTAAGACAGTGTCCAAGTTTGTAAAAATTTACGTACACGTTTTAACAGGTTACGCCTATACTGTTACCGGACATTAGACCACACGGACATTCGACCACATATGAAAATATGCGGACATTCGACCACACTTTTGGGCCAACTACTTGGGTTGGGTCAGCTAGGGATATGTAAATATTACTCGCCGGACAATTCATCACATTTTTAATCTGGCCGATAACAGTATGATTATATTTCGTCATTATCCCATTATATAATTAAAATTAAAAACAACTAAAAGGTTCTAACCTATAGTATTTAGTCACAGTAAGTTTACTTAGTTGAGTTGGCTAAACTGTTCGTTTCTACACAAAAAAGAACAAGACAAATCCTGCAACGCTGGGAGAACGCTGAGAAAAACATGTCGGCTGTTTACAATGTAAATTCCCTTAAGGAACATTTGATTTGAAAGTTTTTAATATTGTACGTGTTGAAGATGGTTAAATATTGCTTTCCCGGCATCAGTAAAGTGTATAAATACTATATTTATAAAGAAAAAAGTTAAGGTTTGTGTATTTATAGTAGTTTTAATTGACAAGCTAAATTAAACAAATACCCTTGAATGGTAGAGCAGTAGGACACGACTCTAGGGCAGTGACAACGAAGTGACCTTGATCAGGAGCGAGGAATATATCAAACAATCTTTTATTACATGGGTGTTATGAAATAAACACTCTCCATTTTAATTTAGAAATTGCACACAATAAGAACTTTGCTTGGTCCCTAGCTGATCCAACCCAGGTAGTTACCGAAAAAGTGTGGCCGAATGTCCGCTGTGGTCGAATGTCCATGTGGTCTAATGTCCGGTCACCACGCCTATATAGGGTGTCTTTTTTAAATGTGCCACCATTTTTATCTTGTAAACAATAAATCTGAAAGCAAGCTTTAAATTTGGAACCGTTCCTTTTTTAGGAAATAATTTTAAAATTATTTATTCAAAATATTTGTAAACACATATTAAATATCGCTTAACACGTTTCTTCATAGTCTACTACGCTAGAATTACATCTATGCATTGAAGAAACTTTCTTAATTCATCCCGAAAGTAACCTAATTAATTTGCCAAAACCTTTCCTCCAGAAAGCTTCCACAACGAGAGGTAGGCCTGTAGTTCCTTAAATTGTAGATTAATAGTTATTGCTATTTTCCTCTCTATAGATTTAACGATATAGTGCCTTGTACCTCTGAATGCATTTTTAAATTATCATTTCATATATTTTGTTTATCTTTAAATCACAATACATTAAATATTTTATAATATATTCATTTGGGGCAAACGTTATCATAGTCAAGATATTACCTTTTATATTTAAAAAAATACTAGATAGGACATATTTTATTAAATCCATGCTGCTGATCACATTTCTTTGAAGACTAATTCGCATCGTATAAACTCGATACGACGGTGATTGTAAGTTATAATACACGATATTCAAATAATAAATTTAACTGAAATTTTTACCAGAATATGATTAATACGCGTCAAAATGCATATTCTAATTGTGCCATGCTGAGGTACACTCTATAATGATTATTAGTTAAATAACTGGGTTTACTTTTAAGGGACGCAAACGCAATTTTATTAAACATCTAAACCTACCGTGACGAATTGGTAATCATGGAAAAATACCGAGACATAGTATAAGCAATATTTAGAAAATTCGACTTAACAATATGTTAAGACAAGAAATGACGTTGTTTCAACTACACTTCTTCAATAGCAACATAAAGTACAATGAACATAGGAACTAGTCAGATAGGCAACCCCTACTACGTATTTGATTTGAAGTTATTATATCAGTCTACTTTAAGGCGCATTTCAATTAATTGATAAACTAATATAATGCTTAATTTTAATAGTAATAATGAGATCATTTAAATAAATACATTACAGCATATATATCATGGTATTTATGTATGGAAACTGTTTTATAATCCACAAATGAGAGGTATTTTGATGCATTGAGAAATGTGATTCTACATAGTTTTATGTAGAAATGTATTGAATATGACATATAATTTAGGTGTATAATTTTGCAAGAAAAACAAATAACAGGCTTTCGTGGGACTGCCATCAGAAGTGAAAACGTTTTAGCTTCATATAGTTAACTTCATTTTCAGGTTATTAAGTTTTTTTTAATGTATTAATGTTGCAATGGATACTTAAATAATTGTGGAGATCCGACTGAGTCATAAATATTTCCGGAGATGCGGCGTAGCCTTAAATTGCGGGAATGTGACGGAGCCTTAAAATAAAGTATTTTAACACAACTTACACAATGAGGAAGAACAATGTCCATTACATCGGTGAGTGTCATGACTAAATTAACCCATACAGCCTTTAACGTAAACATGACCCATGCGTAAATATGCCCCGGTCTACGGTACGGTATGCACGGCTCGCGAGATTTCATTCGAATACCCACGCAAAAAGTGCCTAACGGGCCATAAGAAGTTTTGACTTAAAAAATGGCGTAACGCGTATTTAGTGTCGTATTGTAAAACTAAATAGGCTTCAATAGGAGATAGCCTTCTATCTCGGAATAACTGAATATCGTGTTAACAATAAAATAATTCGATCACGCATTCGAACCGCTGCGTGAGTTGAGCGAATTTCCAAAATAAGATTATATGTTTTAGGGTTTCAACCAACTATTTGGAAAATGAGTCTACTCACGAAAGCGCTGATTAGCGGTCTGCGTGTACGAAATATATTACTAGGATTTGTTTGTAAATCCAGCCCCGGCTCACCCATTGCTACTTGCCGCTCGCAGTGGAAAAACTCGCTTTGCTAGATTACACCTCGATCTTGTGAAATCGGATTATGGATTACACTTTGCACCTCGACCTTGTGGAATCGGATTATGGATTACACTTTGCACCTCGACCTAGTGGCCTCGGATTATGGATTACACTTTGCACCTCGACCTTGTGGCATCGGATTATGGATTACACTTTTCACCTCGACCTTTCGGCCTCAGATTATTAATTACACTTTGCACATCAACCTTGTGGCATCGGATTATGGATTACCCTTTGCACCTTGACCTTGTGGCCTCGGATTATGGATTTCACTTTGCACCTCGACCTTGTGGCCTCGGATTTTGGATTACACTTTGCACCTCGACCTTTCGGCCTCAGATTATTAATTACACTTTGCACTTCGACCTTGTGGCCTCGGATTATGGATTACACTTTGCACCTCGACCTTGTGGCCTTGGATTATAAATTACATTTTGCACTTTGACCTTGCGGCTTTGGATTATAGATTACACTTTGCACCTTGACCTTGCGGCCTCGGATTATGGATTTCACTTTGCACCTCGACCTTGTGCCCTCGGATTATGGATTACACTTTGCACCTCGACCTTTCGGCCTCAGATTATTAATTACAATTTGCACATCAACCTTGCGGCCTCGGATTATGGATTACACTTTGCACCTCGACCTTGTGGCATCGGATTATGGATTACACTTTGCACCTCGACCTTGTGGCCTCGGATTATAAATTACGCCTCGACCTTGTGTCCTCGGATTATGGACGGTTTCGCTTCGATCACAGTGAACCAATTCGTTTCGCGAGTGTGCATCCCAGCCATTGGATCAGAAGCTGCATTTACGGTAAAATCCTCTTCGTGGATATGAAAAGAGTAATTTTACAGTATTTTACGTTTTGATCAATGATGGGGGAACCAGAAGGTCGTGTAAGAAAACAAAATGTGCAGAATAAACTAATATGTAATTTTTTTTAGATAAAACCCCCAACAAAATTCATTCTTGTACTTCCTGTCAAAACACTTCTTCCGTTTGTTGGATTTTTAGCTACAAACTCTTCCGAGCGATTTCGTATATATCGTGTAAACTGGACGTAAAATGCGGCCGGGCAGATTGCGAACACATTTATATATATAAAAAGCCAAATACCACTCACTGACTCATCACGATTTCTTAAAAACTACTCAACGGATTGGGATGAAATTTGGTATGTAGCTTCCTCTAGGGGTTTAAGTGATCGCTAAGAAAGGTATTCAACAAATTCGAAATTTTAGTGGGTTTGGGTGGGATTAAAGTTACAAAAAAAAATCGCATGGATTTTAATGAAATTTTGTATGAAGCTTCCTCTAGCGCCCTAGGTGCTCGCTTAAAGGTTTTCAAACAATGTTTAATTTTAGGGGGAGGGGGTTTGGGGTCAAAGTTACTAAAAATCCCCATAAGAAATACGTAGTGAAATATATTTATTTATATATTATTTTTGTTAATATACATTTAACTTTGATTTGTCTACCCGTGCAAGCCGGATCGTGCAGCTAGTCTATGTATATATAATCCAAATACCACTGACTCACTCATCACGAAATCTGAAAAACCACTGAACGGATTGGAATGAAATTTGGTATGTAGCTTCCTCTAGGGACATAGGTGCTCGCTAAGAAAAGGTTTAAAAAAATTCGAAATTTTAAGGGGGGGGGGGGGGGTGGGGGGGAAAAATTTAAAAAAAATCACCATAAGAAATAGCCTACATAGTATAATATATTTATTGATACATTTTTTGTTAATATACAGTTAATTTTGATTGTTTATCGGATCGGGTGAGCTAGTCCCCCATATTATATAAAATGTTTAATGACGCTCCAAAACGTGTTTTAATTACCATGATTGGTGGTCATTGACATCTCCCGAACTCAGTTCTCATCAATATAATAATCCAAATACCACTGACTCACTCATCACGAAATCTGAAAAACCACTGAACGGATTGGAATGAAATTTGGTATGTAGCTTCCTCTAGGGACATAGGTGCTCGCTAAGAAAAGGTTTAAAAAAATTCGAAATTTTAAGGGGGGGGGGGGGTTTGGGGGGCAAAGTTACTAAAAATCACCATAAGAAATAGCCTACATAGTATAATATATTTATTGATACATTTTTTGTTAATATACAGTTAACTTTGATTGTTTATCGGATCGGGTGAGCTAGTCCCCCATATTATATAAAATGTTTAATGACGCTCCAAAACGTGTTTTAATTACCATGATTGGTGCTCATTGACATCTCCCGAACTCAGTTCTCATCAAAAGAGTCGCTACAATAATAACTCTTCTTTCCTATGGAAATATTCGCTAAAAAGAGTTGTTTTTATTTTATTTGAGGAAAAGAGAAAAGAAATGTTGTAATTGGAGCAAAGATGTTTATATTATTACTATTTTAAACTTAAGTAATTCTGTTTCTGATAAAGACAACAGCAAATATAATATAAACCGTTATATAAGATTATGTTTTTAACTTTCAGGTCCACATTTACAGAAAAGATAAGGACACGTTGGAGCATTCGTTAATAGGCCTACTGCATTAAAGTTGCACGCACCTTGAATGTTGCACATGGTTGGTAAAGTGCAATGATAATTAATTCGTAATAGTAGCTACACACAGGGTGCGGTGTCGAATAATTATGCACATGCATAAGATATTTATAATGTTGTTGACAGTTCGCACGATGCAATTCCATGCATATCAAGATATATTGGATGCCATTAGACATATGATAACCATGTGTTGGTTCTCAGCCGTCTATATGAGTTCAACTGTGTAAAGTAGGGCAACAAGTACTCAGCGCTATTACTCAAAGTGCATTACATAGGTTTTAGGTCTGTATCGGGTTTCCATAAAGTATCTTCAATTCCATAACTTAAAAAAACTATTAGACTATTACCTATTTGAAGTTATCATTTATTAACGATGGATGTTCAATTCTACTATAAATTATTCGGACATTAGCCATCATTTGTGTGTTGAAACCACTATACAATGATTCGGGAATATGAATCAAATCCCGTTATCAAGTGACTAAAACACTAAACCTAGAGATCTAGGCCTATGTTAAGTAAAACAATGTAAACACTCAAATAGACCACTAACCTTAAATATATATGTGGCTGAAACTGAGAAGTCAAAATAAAAAAAGTAGTCATGGGAGAAGAGAAAACCGTCATGAATATAAATAGTTGGTAATATTGGTTTAATCTGAATTTTATCATTATTTTTATTTTGTCCCATTTATAATTGAAGTATAAAAATAAATAAACGGTATCAGATAACTGCCACATACTTTCTCCCAGTTGAAACTTTATACCTTACCAAGAGTAGCATAGGAGGTGGTTATTTAGAATTGCAAAAGTAGGAAAATGTTACCATGGAAAATATTAGATGCATTTAACACACATCCATATTATATATTATTATTATTAGTATTTAAACTATTCGATCGATTTCGAACAAATTTTCACCTCCAAAAATCAGTTATTATTATTATTATTATTATTATTACCTAAACGAGAATTTTTAGAAAGATGCGGTTTTTGCATATGGTAGGGTACATTAAGGGCTACAAATAAGTCAAATTTTATCAAAATCGTTAGAGCCGTTTTTGAGAAATTTAGATTTTTCTCGTTTTTTTTGCCATTTTTGGGGGATAAAACACTTTCAGAATCAAAAATTTTTAGAACTACACCTACAGAATAAATTTCATCAAAATCGGACAGTTGGTATGGTCTCCAGCTCTGTACACATCCTAACAGACTCATAGACACACGGACAGACATCACAAAAAAAAAAAAAACACTTTTTTTGTTCACGGAGCACCAAAACGTAGAATTTCCCTAAAAATATTTTTGGGTTCAGGGAGCATCAACACAGTTAATTCCACTTAACATTTTTTGGGGGTTCATCAAATTTCAAATTCGAAAATTTGGACGAAAACAATACTTTCTCCATATACTACGTATAGGGTGGAGAAAGTAAAAATAACATAAACATGATTGCCTATATAGCCATATAATAACAACAAACTTAATTTTAAGTTAGGCCTATACTAAACCAACATATGTTTCTTTAATGCATTTAAATTCGTTAAAATAGTAACCAAGTTATCAAATTTAGACATTTAAAACAAATGAGAAAGAACTATGTCCATTTTAGAGTACAATGATTTAACACAAATTGCAAAATGAATAAGCACACTACCCACTGTTCCGTGGCGTGACTAACAAGATACAGCTATTGAGTTTAAGCCTTTGAATTTACCAATGCTCATTTTATATCTTCGATTTCTTCTTATTTTGTGGAAATATCCGTTTTGGGACCCCTGAGTACAAAAAAGTGGTTTTTGCAAAATGTCTGTCTGTATGTACACAAAGCTAGAGCGAAAACTATTCGATCGATTTCAAACAAATTTGCACCAGACATGTCAAGCACGCCTGTATAGATGCACGAAACACGGTTTTGAACAATTTTGAAAAACAACCCCCTTTTTGGCAAAAACAAACGCCCAAAAAATCTGTTATTATTTTTTTATAAAAAAACGGCTCTAACGATTTTGATAAAATTCGGTTTATTTGTACCATATGCAAAACCGCATCTTTCTAAAAAATTCTCGTTTAGCTAATAATAATAACTGATTTTTGGGGATTTTTTGGCCATAAAGGGGGTTGTTTTTCAAAATCTTTTTTCGTGCATCAATATAGGCCTAATTGAAGTGTTTGGTGCAAATTTGTTCGAAATCGATCGAATAGTTTTCTTTCTAGATAATAATAATAATATTTATTAGTTAATCTCCTACTTTAATAAATCACCTCACCTACCCCACCTAATTATGAAGTCACAGTGAATATGTTTAATAATTTAAATATGTTTGTGATAAAGTATGTGCCAGTTCCTGGTACCGTTTATTTCAAATCTGATTTCAAATGCATTGGAAAGAAACATTAGTGCTCCTGGCGGGCAAACACGAAGCTAAATTAGAGCAATGGAAAATCAGCTGAACATTTCCCCCGCTCGAAATTTGAGATTGTAAAACGATCGCTTTCGTTGCTCTCAGATGGTAACATCTACTGTCGATGAAGAGTGATGAAAAAGTCTTAACATGATTTTGATGTTTAGGACATTGTTTAACATATGTGATACCGTGGTCATCACTTTAAAATACCATCAATAATCTGTTACATTTTCGTGTACCTGCTGAAAGCTGTTTCTTTTTTTTTCTGAGGCTTATTTTGCATTATCTGCGTGCAATTAGTTGATGTTTAAGTCATGTAAAAATTCACTTGTCATGTTTAAAAGAGAATATTAAATTAGTATTTGGCGTTTTCCGTATAATTTGTATCCGTGCGTGACGTTATAACTTCTTGCTACAACCCGGCCCGCTTCTGTGATGGATGGGTTCGTGCAGCACGCTCTAATAAGATACACAACACGGTGAGGAATCGCTGTAATACGTTTTAATTTTTACATGGACGGCGTTCTCGTTTTGTATATATTTTACAAACTGATTCAAAGCTTCAGAATGTTCTGAATTGTGCAGTTTACCATGTTCGGCAATTTACCAAACTGTTAAGATCAGCTTCGTGGTTCCTGAATGTTGAGACGTGCGTACCTACATAGTTAATACGTTAACCCTCGATAACTCGCGCAGTATGTCGTCACATCGGAACTCGCGCGCGGTGCTTTAGACAGCACTGTATTATTCAGGTGCTAGGACAAAATAACTACGTTATTAATTGTATTTTATACTATAATTTCAAATTTAAAGTATCAAAGAACTTATTTACATATAAAATAGAATAACAAAAAAACATTTTACAAATGATTGTTTATACGAGAAAATTAATAAAATGAACACTCGCGCGCGGAAGAAACGACCACACACAAAGCAAGGGTTTAGTAAACGCACTATAAGCACTATAAAACTAAAAAAATCGATAAAATACTTAGTCTCTAATATGTACAGTAGGCCTATTTACGGTTTATCTAAATAAAATGACGAAAAACAATACATTTTAGAAATGATTGTTTATACGAAAAAAAATTAATAACACAAACACTCGCGCGCGGAAGAAACGACCGCACACAACGCAAGGGTTAGGTAAACAGACTATAAACACTGTTCGCCGCCAACTAAGTTAAAAGTTTTGCATGTCTCGCCTCCCTAACTAACTGGGAAAGGAAAAGAGGTGATAGAGGGAAAGTTTGCTCAAGGTAAAATATTCGGAATTCATAAATATCTAAAGGTGCGGTCGAAAAGACCGCGCTGCGAGTTCTAAAGGGTTAATAATATAAAAGTTTAATGATCAAATTAAATCAAGGAATACATTATGGTCTTTATATGGAAGTAAAGAATAAGGTTAAAAAATCCTCTAGGCTTGATTACTAAACAATGCGAAAATTTATATTTTTGGAGATATTTTACAAGTGTAATGCGCTGATAGTCCAGAGGCCATCTTCACTCGCGCTAGAAAATTGTTTCTCATTAGATATTTTGCTCAATCTATGCAAATGTAATGTGGCCAGGCGGCAACGGTGGGCAAACATTGTTTAGACGATTTTTTTTGGTACTAATTTGAAATATTGGTTTTTACGCCTTAACCCTTTGAGGACCAAGAAGTGATAAAATTTGAAAAAACTATATATTTCTTTATTTTTGTGATTAACTAAGGTTAACTAAGGTAAAAAATATTTTTTTATTTTTTTTACTGGTTTTTTTTTAGTACAAAATGCTGACAAATGAAAGACTAGAACATGTTTTAAAAAATTGGGGAAATCACACCATATAAATTGTCAATTGAATGCAAGCACTAGCCAAGCAAGTCCTGCTTTCTGGTGGCATTGGTTGAAACTAGGTGTAGACCTGATGTTTTACAGACCTGCAATGGTACTATAAAGTACCTCCATGGCTCAAATTGTAGATAAAGCCACTGTTACCTTTTATAAAGGCAATTAAATTGGGTGGTACTTAAAAGTACCGTTTGGAAATTGAGCCAAATTAAACGAAAAATATCTTTTGAAATATATTCTAAAATTGTTTCTTTTCGACATATAAATTATTTTAGGTCTGAAAAAAAGTAAAAATAATGGTGTTCAAGGTTCACGTGTTTTTTATTTTTTTTTTAATAACTGTCAAAATCGGGTTTCCCGTACCTAAAAACATATAGAACGATATCTCACACTGTATTTTTAAAATGTTGACTCAAAAACGTTATCCCGACGCGCTACGACTCTTTAACTGTGAAAATAGGTTTTACCCTATTCAAAAACATATAAACCTAAATCGCACACTGTATTTAAAAAATGTTCACCCAAAACTTGACCCCGAAGCGCTACGGCTCTTAACTGTCAAAATCTGTTTTCCCATATCCAAAAACATAAAAAAACATTCCCCACGATGTATTTTCAAAATATTGACTCCAAAAACGTGACCCCGACGAGCTGAGACTATTTAACTGTCAAAATCGGTTTTCCCGTACCCAAAAACATATAAAACGATATCCCACACAGTATTTTCAAAATTTTGACTCAAAAATATGATCCTGACACGCTTTGACTTTTTAAGTGTAAAAAATAAATAAATAAAAACTATACCCCCACACTGTATTTTCAAAATGTTGACCCAAAAACGTGACTCCGACGAGCTACGACTCACGATAGAAAGCTCAAAAGCTTTTCAACTCTCCGCAATAAAATTATAAAGATTTTGGCAACATCAAAATTTTATAAATATATTTTCTATAAATATATTTCAGTTCTATATCGTAGTTGTCCTTAGATAACGGCAAATTAACTAATCTGTGAACCATTAGGTTAAAAGCAAGTCTTTCATGTGCCGGTGAATGGTGTGATTCCTCAGTTATATATATATCTGTAGTTCTGCGATATTTAATGGTTATTCTGAAGAATGTATAGACAACATGGTAAAGAAAATGAAATTCAAGAAAATTAAGGAATCGAGATCTATCCTGGAAAGCAACAAACTCAAACAACGATGGCTTAAAACAACGTATGTCCCACCATTGTCTAATGTTGTAAAAAATCGCTAGCTAAATAATATGCATATTTAAACGTAGCTATGTTAGCTGAGCAATCTTGGTAAAATGTTAAAGATAACTCCTAAACATAAAATTCAAGAACAGGACAAATCTGGAATTTGTTGTATAAATTGTGACATTTGTACGAAAAAATGTATAGGCCAAACTAAAAGAAGCATGAAAACAAGAATTATCTCATTTAAGTACAACAGGCCAAATAAATCTGTTAAGGCCAATAATTGTTTAGATAAGAACCATCATTTTAAAATAGAAAACTCTGTATTGTTGAAAAATGTAACTATACTTAACACAATAGATGCCTGGGAAACTTTTTATATTAACAAATATAATAAAATAATTCTAAATAATGAATTAGGACCCAAACAAAATTTTGTATTAATATAAATAAAAATAATGTATTGTTTGAGCTTATTATTAGTTTAGTAACTTGTTTGGTTGTATAGTTAATGTTAGGCTAGTTATAATAACGCGACGCAATTGTTAACGCCTTACTAATGAAACTTGGTCTTAAGCCACGCCCCTTTGAGTTTTGTAAAAATACGGGAGAGAAAACACTGTTAGGTTAGTTACAGTTTGACTAATTGTAGCTCATGCACCACTGAAGATGACGACTTTGTCGTTGAAACCGTTTGAGTTTAAACGTATTAGTTGTGAGATTTTGTGTTCAATGCTTTTTCTAACAACTATAACAATTATAACTTAATAAAGGGTATGTTTTAGAAGCAGTCAGTTGTTTTACGGTTCTAATTGAGTTGAATAATTTAATATAAAGTAATAGAATAGATTAGGTAGTGATGCAGGCTTATTATATTGCTGAGATCGAGGTTTAGAGTAAAGTAAGGGGGGGACCTTAGTTGGAAGCATCAAGATATGCAGTAGGCAGTCTGAGAGCAACCGCGTCCGTGAGTAGACTCATAAATGGGGGGAATTATGCTTGCCTTTGCCTTGTGTGTTTAGAGTTAGTTTAGTTTAGTACGGGACCAGCAGAGAGTTGATTTAATAAACAATGTTAAATCAACTACCCGTTTACCACTTCTTTAATGAACCTTCTCACCACCACCCATCCTGACAACGCACGTACGTCCGCAAGAGGACAGAAGGCACAGCCCGACCAGGGAAAACGCCATCGCTGGAGGAGCCGGACGCAGGTGAGCCGGACTGGCAGCGAGGGTCCGTTACAATTGGCGTCAGAAGTGGTCTTAAAAGAAGAAGTTTCTTCGGAAAAATAGGTAGGGTAAACTTTGTTGGTCTTAAAATAATTTTTTTTATTATAAAATGTTGAAAGTTTTAATTTTTGAAATATTGGAATATTTAAAGTAAATTTTAAAATTGATAAGGAATAAAGTATAATGAAAAAAAAAATAAAATAATGATGCATAGTATTTTTAGAAATGTTTTCTGACGCAAATGATATGCGATAGGTTTCCTACGCATAAAAAGACAGGCATAGTCATAGTGTTGGTTGATTCACACTGAACCAATACTACTGGACAAATCTTAAAGTT
The DNA here is from genome assembly GCA_018207615.1 of Philaenus spumarius. Classification (NCBI taxonomy): domain Eukaryota; kingdom Metazoa; phylum Arthropoda; class Insecta; order Hemiptera; family Aphrophoridae; genus Philaenus; species Philaenus spumarius. Next base: position 278,890 of record JAGFPH010000417.1, on the reverse strand, counting down.
TGCTAAGGAAAATATTTGAAATAGATAATTAGTTATATTTAACAACTGAACAATATTGAAGTATGGTGTCATTGACAACTTTAAAACCTTTGTTCTAAATTATTGGGTTAAGATTTAAAGATATAGAAAAGGGCTACTGTACTATGATTTGACTTAAGATTTAAAAAATAAATATTAAAAATATTAAACAAATATCAATGATAATAAAGCAATAAAGGTTATTGAATAAATAATATGTATCAAATATAAAGGAGTAATAAATAAAACTTTTATAGTGATTACGGATTACCTAGCATATCTACATAAGGTTTACTGGGACCTGAATTACACAAGGGGACATCCTGTATATGAGACATATAGAGTGGGTATTCTTTAAAAACAAAATCAATTATTAAATATAAAAATTTGTATGAGATGATAATATGATTAGGTTAATAACAATAATTTAATATAACTTAAATAACGTATAAAAAGGAAATGAAATAAATCGTATTTAAAGATTTCATAGCTTAGAAGTTAGATAAGCGAGAGGAGTACATGACCGGCAGAATGACATCACCTATCTCTGTGAGAACGCTGACTGCAAAGAAAACAAGTTCAAGGTTCCAGGCCATGTACAGTTTGAAGCATTACTAACTGTGATTGTATAAATCAAATTAAAAACTTTGAGTTGAATTGAATTTTAATGACTTTGGATGTTAAATAAACGGAAAATACTTTCGTATAACGTTATTACATAATATTGGGCACAGAATAAGAGATTTTTTTTCAATAAAAATTAAAATATACCGGTATTTTTAAATAAATAACTGACGTTTAGGATAAAAATTAGAACTATAATCTTTAAAATCAAAGGATATGAGCAGTGCTGTTGGGACTTTGCATAGCTTGAATTGTCATGTAGGGTTCAAAATTGAATTGAGTAGGTTTTGAACACATACTTATATGGCAAGGTAAAGGTGCAACTTCTTCAGGCGGCATCAGTGTCTCAAAGGGTGATCTGAAGGACACAATTGAAATATGGAGTAGAACAGTCCATTTAAAGGGCGAAAATAACAGTATAAATAGTAATTACTTTGTTAAAAATGTGTTAGTAACAAAAATTAAATTTTTAAATAATAATAAATAAGTTTATAAGAGATAGGTAAGCGAGATGTTCCTTAATAACTTTGTATGTATATTTAATTTTGAAATAGTTAGATTATAATAAAAATAAATAATTTTATTTTTGTTGGAAAATGTTGGATTTAAGAAAAAGAAAGTTTTAAAATGTTGAGATAAATAAAAATTGTTACATGGGATTAAAAAATAGATTGAAATGTATTTTGAAAATGAATAAAATGTCAGTTAAGTGAAATAATAATAAAATGTTAGTTTTTTTATTCAACCAGTATCGAAGAAAATGGTTTACGAGTAAAACTGGGGAAGTTAAGATGTATAATAAATAAGAAGTTTAAGAAGTATGGTAAAATAAACTGGTTTTTTAAATAAATAAAATATTTCATAGTTATGAGAAGGCCTAAAACTGAAAAAAGTTAAGTGGAGTTATGGTTAAAATGGAATTAGGGTGATTTCAATATTGATAACTAAGAAAGATAAGAAGATTGATATTTGTTGTAAGAGTACCTACTGACAAATAATGCTGTTTTTCTTTATAAAATGAAATGAAAAATGTTAAAGTAATATAAAATAAAAACAATTAATTGTAGAAGTTTATAAATTTTGTAGTTAAGAGAATGAATGTTATTTTAAAAGTTGTTTAAAAGGAATTTACACTGATTTGAACTTTGTCTTAAATAAAAGGTATCACATGTGACCTTCTTAATTTCCGGCACTTGCCAAATTCCTACCCTATCCACCTGAAACATTTTCACACTTGGAGACATTGTAATTTGAATTAGTGTACAGTCTAGAAAACAAATTTCAATAAAACTAAATTATAGCCTAATAAGTTTTTTTTTTGTAATTGGTATGAATAAGTATTAAAATATATATTATTGTAAACCATTTTTTTGTGACTAAACAAGGATTAATTTTGAATTAATGTATAGTCCAGATAACAAACAAGTTGAATATAACTAAAATTTTAATCATTTTTTAAAATAAATTTTTGGGATGAAAAAGTTAAAATAAATAAAATTATATAAGTGATTTTGTATAAAAATGAAGTAATAGTTAATTATGATAACCAGGGGTGTAGTTGTCTTTCTTAAACTTGCTGTTGAAAAATTGCTAAATCGTTAATATGAAGCAAATAATTGAATGTTAAAGAGTTTTTGTAATAGAGTGAATGGATTAATAAATAAGAGATACAAATTTAGTGCTTCTCCAACAAATAGAGAGAACATTGTAAGTTTATAAAGGGGTAAATTGATTATTATAACATGGAAATATAAAGTAATGTAAAAGAGAGTTTTTAATTGAATAATAAAATAGAAAGGTATTGTAAAAGAAAATTATGAATAACAATTTTTTTGTAGTTATAATGAAATAAATATTAATGTATAAGAGTAAAATCTAATTATTTAAGAGGAATAAATGACAATCTATTGTTAGAGAATAGTTAAGCTCTACGATGAAATAAATAAATGAATTGAAATAACCAATGAAGTTGTTGTTGTATTGGAAAACTGTTAATATTGAGAATTGCTAAATCGTTAATAATAAAGAAAAGAGTCTACTCACGGACCGGGGGGGAGTTGAAGGAGAGAGCTGATAATGAACATTAGTTGAAATGGTCGTATTTTGTTATATAAATAAATGAGTACGATGAATAAAAGTAGTTATATTACGTGATTTATGTATGAAGTTGTTTTTACGAAATAAAATCAGCGATTATGCGAAGTGAAATGTATTAGTATCGTAGAAGTTCTTTTTACGAAAAATAAATCGGCGGTTATGTGAAAGAAAATGTATTATTATTGTACAAGTGGAAATAATTGAATATGGAGTATTAAACTATTTGTTGTCTACGACGAAATAAGAAATATTGAAGAAAGGTTATATATTAAATTAAGTTAGGTTTAGTTGTCACAGAAGGACATAAGAAGATGTCTTTAGAAAGTGTTCTTGAGACAGAACAATTTTGTGATTTCATAGTAGTTGATCCAACTGTATGAAATGTTGATTTTATTGCAAGGAATTGCATAAAATGTTTACAAGTGGAAATACGAGTCAGTTAAAAACTGAAAGAGGATATAATCAATGACACTGGATACTAATCGCCAGGTCATTACCTGATTTTAAGTTCGAAGTCTTTATAAAACTTCATCGGACAGGGCTATCACATGCCACGAAAAATGTGACTGGAATAATATACTCACAAGGTATAAGGCAAGATTAGTTTAAGTTAGAATAATTTTTTTCATGTACGTTGGAAATGACAGTTTTCAATATTGTTCAGTATTATTATTCAGTATTTTAGATAAAAGATGTTCTCAGTAATTCTTGGATAAAGTAGTTGTCATAATTATTGAGTCAGAGCACACAGGATGTGGTAATGCAGACATAGCGGAATTACAGTTAGAAACGGGTTCACAAGGAAACTGTATACTTGCTAAACTTTGCAAACTTGCAGTCTTATGCTATAAGCATGACATCAGAAAGCAAAGCTACAAAGATGGGCACTTCATAGTAGTACGTGATTGTAACTTGATAATACTGAGTAACGTAGAATCAGCAAAGTGAGAGTTAATAGTCTTATCATAAAAAGATGAGAACTGAGAACATTCTTTTTGGTTTTTATTTTGGTAATCTTAGTAAAATGAACATTATATTGTAGAGTTTGGGGTATTATTTTTAATTGTATAACATGTTACATCAATTTGAAAATAAATGTTTTAAAAAGGGTATTTTGAGATGTTATACAGATTCATGAAGGACAGAAATACAGTGATCACACATGGACAGATAGAACCAAAGCAGTTGTCGCAGAAGGTCGCTTGAATGAAAAAGATGCCATACCCTACATAGGCTGTTTAAGTAGATTCACATTAACTGAAATGAACAAAATTATGTTATTGCAATGAAAATGTTTTTCTTACAGGGGGTAGATAATGAAATTTAAAATGAGAATAATTGAAAATAATTATTATTAAATGTAAGATTGGTAATCTTAAGAGTATTTGTTCAGGTTTCACATAACACATGCAGATAAAATTTGCAGAGCTGATTTAAAAGAAATCAACATAAATGTTTTTGATGGGAAAATGAAATGAAACCAAACAAATTTATTTTAAGTAAAGGGATGAAGAGGCAACCTGAAACATCATAATT
>JAGFPH010000417.1:225586-269615 GCA_018207615.1 Philaenus spumarius | reverse complement strand
AAGGTTAAAAAATCCTCTAGGCTTGATTACTAAACAATGCGAAAATTGATATTTTTGGAGATATTTTACAAGTGTAATGCTGATAGTCCAGAAAAAAGTAAAAATAATGGTGTTCAAGGTTCACGTGTTTTTTTTATTTTTTATTAATAACTGTCAAAATCGGGTTTCCCGTACCTACTCAAAAACATATAAAACGATATCTCACACTGTATTTTTAAAATGTTGACTTAAAAACGTGACCCCGACGAGTTGCGACTCTTTAAGTGTAAAAAAAAACTAAAAACTATACCCCCACAATGTATTTTCAAAATTTTGACTCAAAAACGTGACTCCGACGAGCTACGACTAGCGCTAGAAAGCTCAAAAGCTTTTCAACTCTTTGCAATAAAATTTTTGGCACCACAAAATAAAAGTTTTCTATAAATATATTTCAGTTATTTCTGGAAGTTGACCTTAGATAACGGTGAATTAACTAATGTTTGAGCCATTAGGTTAAAAGCAGGTCTTTCATGTGCCGGTGAATGGTGTGATTCCTCAGTTATATATCTGTAGTGTTGCGATATTTAATGGTTATTCTAAACAATGTAAAGACAACATAGTAAAGAAAATGAAATTCAAGAAAATTAAGGATTCGAGATCTACCCTGGAAAGCAACGAACTCCAACGGTGGCTTAAAACAACGTATGTCCCTCCATTGTCTAATATTGTAAACAAATATGCAAATTTAAACGTAGCTATGTCAGCTGAGAGCAATCTTGGTAAAATGTTAAAGATAACTCCTAAAGATAAAATTCAAGAACAGGACAAATCTGGAATTTATTGTATAAACTGTGAAATGTGTCTGAAAAAATATATAGGCCAAACTAAAAGAAGCATGAAAACAAGAATTAAAGAACATTTTTCTCATTTAAAGTACAACAGGCCAGATAAATCTGTTAAGGCCAATCATTGTTTAGATGAGAACCAAATTTTAAAATAGAAAACTCTGTATTATTGAAAAATGAAACTAAACTTAACACAATAGATGCATGGGAAACTTTTTTATATTACCAAATGTAATAAAATTGTAAATAATGAATTAGGACCTATACAACATCCTGTATTAATATAAGTAAAAATAATGTATTGTTTGAGATTATTATTATAACGATTTATAGCGATTTATAACTATAAACTATAACGATTTACTAATGTAGCGTGGTATTAAGCCACGACCCTTTGAGTTTTATGTAGATACGGGAGAGAACACACTGTTAGGTTAGTTACAGTTTGACTATTTTTAGCTCATGCATCACTGAAGATAACGACTTTGTTGGGTGAAACGCGTTTGAATTTAAACGTATTACTTGATAGAATAAACTTAGAACTCAAAATCTCACAACTAATACGTGTATTAACTCAAACGCGTTTCAACGACAAAGTCGCCATCTTCAGTGATGCACGAGTTATTTTTTAAACTTATTAGTTGTGAGATTTTGTGTTCAAAGCTTTTTCTATCAACTATAACAATTAATTAATAACTTAATAAAGGGTTTGTTTTAGAAGCAGTCAGTTTTCTTACGGTTCTAATTGAGTTAGTTATATATTACTTCTTCTTTGAACATTTTAGTATGACCATTTTTATTAACTATACTTTCATTAGATTACACTACTTAAATTTATTCACAGAACAAATACAACTCTCTAAATTGCTGAATCTGATCAGAAACTTACGCGATAATAGATTGATAAAAAAATAATAATAAGCTAGCAATAAACTATAAAAAAAGTACATTATAATTTACTTATTGAAATAACATCAACAAAAATAGTAGATCTGCGGTTCTCACACTTTTAATATTTCTTCTAAAATTTAAGGTATAGTGGCTCTGAATGTTATTCAATCTGTGGCTATATCCGTACATGTAAATATATTTATATGAATTGTTCTAAGCTCATATGGTTATTCAAACTTTACCAAAACCTAAACTTACAAATTTATTTGTTTGTCTGCCTGCTTGTCTTTCTGTCTGTTTGTCCGGGCAAATCTCCGGATTGGCTCAACGAATGTTGACGAAACTTTCATTTGCATGTAGAGAACTTTTCAGAAATTATTCTAGGCTCCTTTTTATCCTGGAAATATTTAGGGTTCATATTTAAAAGTTGAAAAAAATGTAAAAAGCATGACCTAAATTACGGGTTTTGCGAACGGACTTGAAACGCGACCATTATATTGTAACTAAAACAACTGATTCGGATCAAAAGCTTAAGGGTCTGCTCCAGTAAAAGAGAAAGCAACCGATGTGTCCAGTGCATCACCCTATAACCTATCTAAACAGTGCAATATCTTGAAGCTGAGCGTTTTGACATTGCCTTATTTAAAACCATTTTATAAATCCATATTTTGTAATTGCGAGTGCTGAAAAAAAACTGAATATTATTTATAAAATAGCAAATACGTCTTGTGACTCACTTTTAATTATACATGTTTTATTGTGTAAAGAAGAAATTTCAAACTTGGTCCTTAAAATACATAAATTACGTGACAAATGAACGGCATCTAAACAAAATTTTGAAACGAAAATCTTATGCGTATTGTGACTGTGGTTAAAATGAAACCTTGCAAACAATTTTATGATAAAAAATAAACGAACTAAATGGGTTTAAATTTAACATTGCTCTTACGGGGTACAAGTCCAAGATGCTTTCACTGCATCAGACACTTTGACAATATCGTCTGTATTTTATTTATTGTAAAGGGTGTTTTAACAATTGAATATGTATCAAAACAGTATGCCATAATGTGAAATGTAGGCCTACTCGTAGATGTTAAAGTAACCTCAACACCGAATTTGTAATTTTTCTTAGGTTTGGGAGTTATTGGTATTTAACTGGCGGAAACTGAATTTTTAGCGTTTATTGGTGCACAGCTAATGATTTACGTAGGCCTGAAAGAGATACATAGATCGATATCACTGTGCGTTTTTGGACCTTGGAACTTGGACCTAATTTTTTTTTAAATTAAGTGTCATGTAAAGGCAAAATATTTACCAGCTAGTCCTTTTAGTTTTTAATCACATCTGCGAACAAAGCCGCAAGTACCATAAATATAATTCAGCTAGTTTGAAGAACACAAGAAACACAAAATGACATTTAAAATGCATCCGACTAGTAATACACCTTAGAAATTAAATGACAGATGTATATTTTGACGTACCTTTACTTTTCTGAACATACATCATAAAGTATTTCACAGGACGTTTCAAAATGAAAGAGCAGATTTCATATTCTTATAACAGACAAACTTTAATTAATAATTTTATATAAAAATACAAATAAACAGAGGAATATTTAAAGTTTATTTTACTGAGGTTTAATGCATTCAACATGCGTCCCATGTATTGCACGGCATACATCAAAACGGTGTCCATTTCTCGCCATACATTGGTCAAAGTGTCTGGAATAATGGATTAAACAGCTTCCGTTATGCTTACCCTAAGTTCTTGAAGCGAAGCAGGCAAAGGTAGGACATAAACCCTGTCTTTGATATAGCCCCAAAGATAGAAATCACAGGTACTATCTGGGGTACTATCCAGGTCTGGCGATCTGGGAGGCCAAGGTCGAAAAATGAGATCCTCTAATCCTCTCCCTATCCATCGATTTTGAATCGTGTTGTTTAGGAATGGTCGAACGATTTCATGGAAGTGTGCAGGTGCACCATCTTGCATAAAAATAAAGTTATCTGAGTCCTCTACTAATTGAGGGAACAGCCATTGCTCTAGAGTGTTTTCTGCGAAAAAGAAAGGGCCATACTTTGACTGAAGAGATGGCGCGGAAAACATTACATTTTGGAGAATCTCTCTCATGTTGAACAACCATACAGGGATTTTCGGTTCAACAAATTTGTACATTATGACGATTAACTTTACCGGAAATGTGAAATGTGGTTTCAACAGAAAAAATTAAACGATCAGAGAAGCCTTCTTCTGCCGTAATCCATCAGTATATCAACGCAAAACTCACACCTTTTGTTGTAGTCATTAAGACAAAGTGCATGTAATAACTGCAATTTGTATGGTTTGAAATGTAATCTTCTTTTTAGAACACGCCATACGGTTGTCTTTGGAAGGCCAAGTTCAATACCTGCTCGAGATGTCGATTTCTTGGGACTTCGAGTGAAAGAATCTTGAATTCGTTGAACATTTTCTTCAGATGTCCGAGGTCGTCCGGTGCTGGTTTTCTTGCACACACAACCTATTTCCACTAACTTCAATGCAATTCATAAATTCGTTTGTGCCGAGGTGGTTGCTTATTAAATTTTTGTCGAAACTTTCGTTGCAGTTGAATTATTGATTCACATTTCGCAAATTTCAAAACACAAAATGATTTTTCTTGAGGAGTCGTAATTTTTCAAATTACAAGACTGTAATGAAAAATTTTGTGTTATAAAATAATAACAGGCGATCAGCTGATACGACAATGAAACTTCTTTCTTTGCTCTATCCAATGCCATATAAATCATACTTCGTCGATTAATAGATTTCAAGTAATACACATATAATATCTGCCCTTTGATTTTAAATCTGCCTATATTTGAAAGAAAAACATAATATAGAAAACACGAATACAGTCAATTGAAACTTGATCATGAATAAAACATAAATTTTCTCAATACAAATTATGAGACATTATAATCAATTATTATTCCTAAAATATTATACTGAGGAGGATTAAAGGTAACCCTTTAGAAAGATGTGTAAATTTACATATTTATTTAACTAATGTGTGTTGCCTTTTTTTAAAGCTAAATAATTTATTTTATTTAAACAAAATAATTCCGCAACAGAAAGCAATCACAACGCACGTGTAACTGTCTGATGTTTCCCGGAGATGCGCCGGGAATGTGTAATCGCATCGAGTGCTTTTCTGTGTTGTTTCCGGATTTGTCGATCTTAGAGTCACGTGTCATGAAGAGATTGTGTTGGCTGATTGGCCACACATTTGTAGTTGAACATCAGATTGTAACTATCTTGGACCCTTGGTCTGTATTATTCATAGTTTGTCGTGAAAGTTCTATTAATTTATAAATATAGGTCTACTGACGATGACAAATCGTGCGAATTTTCAAATGATATGGTTTGGCCTAAACGACTGAACATAAAATATTTTTTCTTACAATCATTGATTTAAGTAGGCCTTTGATTAAAATTTATGATCTTTTGTTTTGTTTTCCAAAATGTATTTCTGGAAATTGAGTAAAATATGAAGTTATAGGCTCTGTACATTTACCATGTTATAGTATTTCCGCTCGGCCATGATACCTGACTTCTCGGAACTCAACCCCCCTCCCTACCCGCTCGCCGGGCCTGCCGGTGGCAAACAATGACTCACCTAGTGGAGGGGTGTTGAGTTCCGAGAAGTCAGGTATCATGGCCGAGCGGAAAGACTGTAATCCGTAACGGCATATTGTTTGTTGCCCTAAGCAGTTTCTTTTGAAGAAGGAAGAAAACAAAAACAATTGAAAACAATAAACAGCGATTCAAACGTATAACAGGATTTCGTCCATTAGGTTTAATACTACACAAAAAAGTCTATTAAAATTTGTTCAGTTGTTGTATAGTATAATATGCAAGTATCTACAGTTTCCCTATGCTACGTATTTACACAATACACACAGCTCATGCGCGTATACTGTCATTGACGTACGTGATGGAGAGAGTAGAAACTATTCCATGATCCATAATTTCCTAGTTATTCCTATAAAAATAATTCGGCCACGCAGCCTATGGTCTCAACCACGGTAACTAGAACTACACGGTATGTGTCACGAGACAGCTGCGCAGTAACTCTGAGCTCAGATGACGTCACTGACACCGTCTCATGCTTCCCGAATAGCAGAAGCAGATTGACTTGCACTAACTATTTACGCAAACAACGATTTGCTGGGTTCGTTATGTGTAATTTTTACACAAATATGTGCGTGATGTGTAGTATAGTTTTCTTCTAAACAGTGTATATAATATTTTAAGTTTAAGTGTGTGTATATTTAAGTGTTTTATAACAAAATGCCTTGTTGTGCAGTTGCCGGTTGCACCAATCATACGGATCACGCAAAATTTCCTAAAGATAAACTACACAAACAGTGGGCATATTTTTGTAAAAGGAAAGATCATTTTAATTCACTTACAGCGCGGATTTGCTCTGAGCATTTTTTAACGACAGATTTTGAAAGAGACTTAAAAAGTGAACTATTAAACAAACCTACCTAAAAAAAAACATTTTAAAACCCAAGACAGTTCCAACACAAAAAGTACCAAATGCCCCCCCCCCCCATATTATCTCAACGAGCCGAAAATCGTGAATCTAAAAATATTATAAAATCTTTTCTACATGATTCAGCAGACAGTGTAAATATTCAAAACACACCTGATGATCAGGAAGCTAATTCTTCCAATTTAAATTTAACACGACCTATATCTGGTGATTTATCTACGGTAGAGGCTTTTTTATATGAAAACGACAATAATTTACAAAAATAAAATAAATTACTTGTAAATAAACTGAACAATGCTAGTGTACTTATATCAAAACTCAAACAATCATTAGAAAAATATGAAAAAATATTTACCGTATGTCAGCAGCAATAAAGGGGAAATGTACATACTAGTCGGCTGATGCTGTAGCAAAAGCAGTAACTATCAGATGCATCTCTAAAAAAGGATTATCATATCTAAGGGAAACATTAAAATATCCCCTCCCAAGCGAGACAATCGTAGCAAGGCGGCTTTCTCAATTCTCAACCCCTCCTAGATTTTTAGACATTAGTATGAATAAAAATACTTAAAGGGCAAGCTATAATATATGAAGATTTTCATAAGGATGTTGTCATCAGTTTTGACGAAATGAAAGTTAATTCAGACATCTGTTATGATCGTATTGAAGACAAGTTTAGAGGCCCACATGTGAATGTCCAGGTCATGATTATTCGTAGCCTAACACGGAAATGAAAACAGCCGATTACTGGTACAGTACCTGTTTTGTTGTATTTACTATTTGTTATGCTATTGTTATCACTTAATATTTGAACTTGAATATTTCCATTTTAGGTTTATTAATTGGGTTTAGGTCATTCATACTATTAATTTCAAACAAATCAACAAAATGTTTCCTTAAATTTTTGTATATGCAAGTACATCATTTTATAATGAATAACTATGAATATACTGTCGATAAAAAAGGTTTTACTATACAAAAATTGCACCTCAAGATTCCCTAGAGTGTATATGTAATCCCATGAAAGATTGTATAGTTTCCGTTCACCCAATAGTCGTGTAGGGTAATGTTTTTAAGAAGCTTGTTACTGGCGAAATTGAATCGCTGTAGAGATGCCGGGCGCTTCGGTGTCAGTGACGTCATAGCCACCAACGACCTGCGCGTGACACATACCGTCTTGTTCTAGTTACCGTGGTCTCAAACAACTATTTTGTAAATTGATCTAATCATGATGTCTCTGAATAGCTGCCTACGTGTACAAATTATATTAGTAGAATTTGTTTGCACAAGCTTCCAGCTTCGGCTCATTAATTCGTTACACTCGCTTTGCGAGTTTGCACTCTCGACCTTTCGGAATCTGGTTTGGACTCCTTCGCTTCGCTCACAGAGTACAAACTCGGCCGTCGACTTCGGATCAGAAGATGGATCCATCGGCCCTCACGGGTATTTGAACCGGGTACTTTTACGGTATTTTACGTTTTGATCGATTTTGGGAAAACCGAGGTAGCTATAAAGTCGGGTAAAAAAACTAAATGTGCAGAATAACATTTTAAATTAAATATTTAGACGAAAACTCGAAAAACTTTCATTCTAGTAAGAAAAATCTAACAAAATGGTTACTTCTGGTCAAAAAAAAAACATGCTTCCAGAACAAAATATTTTTTTGCTAACAAACTCGTCCGAGCGAAAACCAACGTGTGTACCAAATTTGGAGCAAATCTGACTGAAAATGCGGCGGTTAGAGTACGAACACATATATACATATAACATTTTTAGCATTTCGTACCCCAAACTTGTTCTGGGGACCATGATCGGTGCTCATTAAGTCCTTCCGATCTTAGGTCACAGCAATAGATCTTCTTTCCTATGGAAATTTGCTAAAAACTAAATAAAAATTGGTTGATCCGTTTGGAAGCTACGATGCCACAGACAGATACACGTTAAACTTATAACACCCCTCTGATTGCTTCAGGGGTTAAAAAACAGTGAAAATCTGAACAAAAGCATCGTATTTTTAAGTTTAAACCTAATTGCAATTGATTATGTTAACATTAAGTTAATGCTAAAAAACAAGGATAAAACCGCTTAGATATAAATTACTAAAGTCGTCTAACCGAAGATAAATTAGATTATATTAAAAGAAAAAAGTGTCAAAAATAAGTATTTCTACAAATACATGTTACTATTTGGAGTTCGTCGTTATCCTTTCTCTAAACACATGATCAATAAATATGTCTGCACCGACTTGAAAAATAAACGGTGAAATCTTTTAGAAAGTGTTATTTCTCGTGACAGGGACGTCCAAAGTTATTTTCTAAAGTTTAAAAGTGTTTAAGTCCAGCCGTCACAATGTTTCTTCCAACTGTGAACAAATTGTTTCTGTACTTGTAACATGCCGGGCACTTTCTTGTATTTTATATTTTAGACTAGTGGACCTGGCAATGCTTCGCTGTTGCTTGATTTAATTTGAATTGTGGTTATCCCATTTCATCCCATTGACTTAAGTAATCAAATTGCGAATTTGTTTTTTTTTTAATTTCTATTAAGAATAATATTAAATCAATAATTTCAGATATCTAATATGTAGGAATTTAGTGTAATTTAATTGTATTGTACAGGAGTAGCTACTTCATTTAAATACTTTTGTTTGTAGTGACGATATTCTCTAAACAGATCCTGGTAGGCTAAAATATGTGTAAATTGTGAAATTTTAGTAAAATTAGTTGAGTAGTTTTTGAGAATATAGAAAAAGTTAGTGGATTATAATTTAATTTTAAGGGTTGTTATTTCAATTCATCCCTTTGACTTAGGTGTTCAAATTGCAAATAGTTTTGTAAATCCCTTAAAAATAATATTACATAACTTTGGCTTTATAGTTTGTAGGAAATTAGCAACTCAATTTCAACCCCTTCGAATTGTGAATCTATACAATCCAGGGACTCCTCAAACACACACAACAAATTTCATCAAAATGTTTCTAGCCGTTTCAGTTCAGTGACATACAAAAGAATTATATAGGCCTATATACTGATAGAACATATTATATTTTTAGTAGTTTTATTAAAACCTAGTTTTATAAACTTAATAGTTAATATAAAGTTATTTAATAGTTTTATGAGTTAATAATCGAAAGAAATACTACACAAATCCAATCCTTAGACTATGAACTAAATACAATTTAGTTTAAAAAAATTAATTCAGTTAAAATTATAAACATAAGGAAAACATAAATATAATAGATACGAAATGTCTTATATTACAAACATTTATACACATTAGTTATATGATAAGTAGGAAAGTCGAAAAAACAATTATACACATTAGTTATACGGTAAGTAGAAAAGTCGAAAAAAACTTTTATACACACTAGTTATACGATAAGTAGAAAAGACGAAAAAAGCACTTGAACTCTTCGTTGTGAAGTAGAGGCCTATAGATTACCAATTTGATTTCCTTCATTTAGCATTTCGTCCATCAAGATTTATTTCTGAACCAACCGAATTACGATTTCCTTCAAATTTTACGTGAATATTTTTTTATGGCATTTAAAACGACGTGTTCAATGATTTGTATTTCTTGAAACATTTGAAACCTTGCAAAGATGGTTCTAATTGAGTGAAAAAATTAGAAAAGAAAAAATGACCAATTGTATAATAGCATAGATCATGAATAATAAATAATATTAGGTTATCCAAATACAATGATAATAGGTTCTTTGATTATTTGTGAATTTTCTTTCGTATTTCCAGTTCCAATCTTATCGAATTCTGCCGTTTTTTGACATTGAGATTTGAAATTATATTACTGATGTCGTCGATATTACAAGAGGACAATGTGAACTGAGGCGAAAGAGATTTATGAAAAGACACGTCATTCGTATTCTGCAAATTTGCGTTTTGATTGAACTAAACGGACACAAAATAAGTTGCAAATTGATTTGACAGGTCTTGTACATTATTGGATTGAACCGAGGAAACTATACCTTCATCTAACCCCGTTTGATATCTCCCTAGCATTAAATTAATTTAGTCCATTAGTTTCGAGAATCATTCCTACAGATAAGACAAAAATCCATTTCTTAAAAATCTGCAATAAGGAGCAGATTTTATAGTTGTTTGTCTGGTCTAATGACCACAGAACTGCTATTAATTTATTTTGTCTGTGTAGTCAAATTTTTATTTCAAGTTTTACTTTCTCACTATAACTATAGTTTAGAGAAAGTATAGTGATCGCAAAAAAAATCGATGTTGAGATTTTTGTGGAAATATCCGTTTTGGGACCCTCTGAGTCCAAAAAAGTGGTTTTTACAAAATGTCTGTCTGTATGTTTGTATGTATGTATGTATGTCTGTATGTAAACAAAGCTACAGCGAAAACTATTCGATCGATTTCAAACAAATTTGCACCAGACATGTCAAGTAGGCCTGTATAGATGCAAGAAAACAGTTTTTAAACATTTTGAAAAGCAACCCCCTTTTTGGCAAAAAAAACCCCAAAAAGTCAGTTATTATTTTTTATTTTTTTGTATAAAAAAAACGGCTCTAACGATTTTGATCACATTTGGCTTATTTGTAATGTACCCTACCATATGCAAGAAAACTGCATCTTTCTAAAAATTCTCGTTTAGCTAATGATAATAATAATAACTGATTTTTTTGAGTTTTTTGGAAATAAAGGGGGTTGTTTTTCAAAAATTTTCAAAACGTGTTTGGTGCAGTTGACGTGTTTGGTGCAAATTTGTTCGAAATCGATTGAATAGGTTTCTCTCTAGATAATAATAATAATATTTATTAGTTAAACCCCTACTTTAATAAATCACCTCTCCTACCCCACCTACAATTTATTATGAAGTCACAGTGAATCTGTTTAATAATTTAAATATGTGTGTGAGAAAGTATGTGCCAGTTCCTGGTACCGTTTATTTACCAATCATTTGCTTTACGCTTAATATGTCAATGTAGTTTTAAGTAACTTGTAAAATATATATTATTTATTAAACATATATTTTGTCTTTGCATTTAAGACAAAGGACAATGTACCTCCAAAAATGTTTCACATTTGAGACACACATTTTAGTCTCTTGCACAAAAGTAGCTTCATTGTTTTGACAGAACTGAAGGAACATGGGTTATTCATAGAGACGTAACACTGAAAGTCGTCAGACAAAAGAAATAGGCTCACTACTCGCAGACAAAACTCCCTTCTTTGTTGACGTGTTTTTACTTTCCTTTGACTGTTTACACATCAAGGGTTCAGTCCTTTATTGTTTCATTTCTAAAATTGTTTAGAACGAGTGAAATCATTTATCTTGTATACAAGGCCTTTCTAAACTATTTTATCTCAAAAGACAAATTCTAAACTATCATATAATTTAAACCCTTTCCACTCGAATTACTTTGACCTAGTGTTGCTATCAGGTCAGATTAATTTTGAGCGAATATTTCACTGTAACAGGTTTACTAAAAAAAAGTATTTCTGTCAGTTCTAAAAGGCTGATTTTTTTTTGTAGTTTCATCTATGACTACTAAAGTATAGATGGGTATGAAAAAAACATATATTTTTATTTTCAAGTATACGTTTTTAATTTGTATTTATTGAAAAAAATATATAAATTTGTAACAAAAAACCGGAATAAACAAGAATTTTGGAAACATTTTCAATGGGAAGACCTATATTTGTTGCTTGTTTTTTGTTGTCTATATAATTACAAACAAAATTAAGTGGTTTACACATGTTTTAGACACAATAATAAATTATAAAAAAATTATAATTAAAAAAAACAAGTTTTTTGTAAAAAATGAGTTGTTATGAAAACTATTAGTTTTGACACTAACTTGTACAAAATTGCCTCAACTATTTATTATATTGCTTAACAGCAGTATTATGTAGATCAAAACTAGTAAGAAAAGCTTTTTTCAAAACTGATTGGTAATATTTTAATCACTCAGGTACAAAACAAAATTTCCGTCGCCACTAACGTCATTTTGTAACAAACTGCCGTCGTCTCCGTTAATTTTATAACACAAACATCGTTATTATTATAAAAAGAACAATATTCAAAAATAAACTGTGAAATTACACACGATAACCTAGTACAACAAAACTGAACAACGCGTAAGCTCACTAAAACGCTGCGTAGTAAGTAGGAACCACGGCGAGAGCAGACAGCTGTTTACACACCGGCCAAAAACGGCTAACATTACATTTTCTAAGATTTATTTACCACAGAAACTGAACTTAAATGGTCCTAAAAAAATTCCAAGATAGCAGCACATCTCAAACTTTAACAATAGCGGTCATCAAAGTAACTACGTCTGTTCAAATGCAATCAAATAACGTTATCATAGCGAGTTCGGGGCTCGCCCGACATAGGAGTTCGTGCGAATTAGTAACGGTACGGGGCTGCCCCGACACTCGATTGGAAAGGATTTTAAAGCAAATTACCTCCATTGTGCATTTTTTATGCATACAAAATTATGGAATAACAAACGTGATATCCAGATGAACATTGTGTCTGGTTTGTTAGTTATATAATTATTAAGTTATTTGTTTTGTGTCATTTCACTTTTAGATTGAATTGAGATTTAAGGACGTGGAGTAATTTGAAATAATGCACAAATTGAAAGAGAAATAATAGTTTAAACTTTTAACATCCCAAAATGAACTTAATGGAGCACCATTTCATATTCGTATATGGTCACTTCGTAGTTCATTAAAATGAATTTACTATCCATACATTGTTTGTTGTATACTGTATATTCGCCTGTACATATTATCACACATAAGCATTCATTTTATGATCCATCCTATAATTAAAATAAATTTTAGTCGTATGAGTGATACATTTCTTACATTGAGCGATCAAAACTCACTGCCAAGTTTCGTCAAGGAGGACAGGACGGTTGGTGGAAAATCCATGTTGTTATAATATTTCTAGTAATCCCCTGTCCAAAATCTGTCAGATTACTTACATAAACATCAGAAAACAATGTAGTAATTAAAAACAACAAACTTTATTTAGGTCTACCTAACTATCGTGTGAGGATTTTTAACTCGGTAAATGTGTACAATTATAAGAATTAAATTATAGTGTATAGTACGAATTTTAACCTTAAAACAAATTAACATTTGACCTGTATTCGTTATATAACAGTTTGAAAATACCTGTGAAGAGTTAACCGTGAAGAGGCACATACAGGGTGGCAATTAAATCTTGAGACGGTTTAATATTTCGTATATAAGGAAAATTTTAAGGTAGATGTGATTGGGGTAAATAGTGTATGTAAAAATACTATTTCATTAAGATTTCAAAAAATTTATCCGCCATCTTGGATTCGCCATTTTGAATGTAACTTTGTCTTTTTATAAATAAGAAGGTGGTCATGTGATACATCATTTTGATGTAAAATTTCAAGAAAAAACCAACGGTGAAATTTGCACATCCATATCTTTAACCGTTTAATAATGGCGGCCAAAAAACACCGAAATCGTGTTTTCCGATTTTGCTCCATTTTGCTGTACTATTTTTTAAAATACTAATTACTATACTTTTTGGATTTAGAATTTAATAAGCTTTTAAACGATTTGCCACACAATTACATTTGGGAGTATTTAAAAATTTTGAGTTGTTTCATAATTAATTGATTTCGAGTAGTTCAACCAAATATCGTTGTGTGGCATATCGTTTGAAATCTTATTTAATTCTGAATCCAAAAACAATAATAATTAATATTAAAACAAAAATAATACATCAAAATGGGGAAAAATCGGAAAACACGATTTCGTTGTTTTTTTTTGCCGCCATTTTTAAACGGATGTGCAAACTTCACCGTTATTTTTTTCTTGAAATTCTACATCGAAATGATGTATCACATGACCACCTTCCTATTTAAAAAAACAAAGTTACGGTACATTCAAAATGACAGATCAAAGATGGCGGATACATTTTTTAAAATCTTAATAAAATAGCATGTTTACATAGAGTAGGTACAAAATGCACCTACCTCAATCACATCTACCTTACAATTTTCCTTATAAACGAAATATTAAACCGTCTCAAGACTTAATTGTCACCCTCTGTAATTGTCTTCACGGTGAACTCTTCATAGGTATTTTCAAACTGTTATATAACGAATACAGGTCAAATGTTAATTTGTTTTAAGGTTAAAATTCGCGAAAAATTCTATTTTTCACAATTTTTTCTGTTTAATTCTTTCTTTAGAAGAAACTAGAAAAAATCTGTGTACAACCTTATAGAAATTTATGGCTTTTTAACACCTAAATGTACAGAGCCTACAATTAATTATAATTATAAGAAATATACAAATAATACTTCACTGTTCACGCGCATGGTTGTATTATAAAAAAAAATAATTATTAATTCTCCTTGTATACTAACAGAATCATAAAAGTAACATAATTATAATAACATTATTTAATAATTCAATCACGCAGCTGAACCACTGACTTCAGTTGAGCGAATTTCCAAGATTAAGTTCTATATGTTTCTAAAACCGAATAAGTTTCACTCCTAAAAGTTGCACGTATTTAAATCTCGCGAAAATTGTTGTGTGTCTGTCTTTCTGTGAACGCTATATATTATGCACTCACAGACGTCGTAGAAAATTTCTGGTGGTGTCAAAATCTTCGAAATTTTTATTTTATGTTTTGAGCTTTCTAGCGTGAGTAGTAGCGCATCGGGATCACGTTTTTGGGTTATAATTTTGAAAATATTTGTTCAAAATTTTGAAAATACATTGTGGGACATCGCTTTTTATGTTTTTACGTACGGGCAAACCGATTTTGACAGTTAAAAAGTCGTAGCTCTTCAGGGTCACGTTTTTGGGTCAACATTTTTTTAAATTCAGTATGGTATTCGTTTTATATGTTTTTGGATACGAGGAACCAGATTTTGATAGTTAAAGAGTTGTAGCGCTTAGGTGTTCCATCTTTTCATCTTGTTTTAATTTGATATCAGTTTGGATGGTATGGAGATTTGTCAAACCACAAGCAGGAGAATTGCTTTTAAAATTTACCCTAGTATTAATTTTTTAAGTTACCAATTAATTGAACTGTACCGTAACTAACTCCTCACAAATTATTAGTACATCATGCAACGTTACCAAGCAACTAAAATTATTAACTCCGGTACATCAGCTAGAAGGATGGTGCAAACCGTTTTAAAATGTATTCACCCCTACTTAAGTAATTATGTAAATTCGTTCTCGCTTACAGTGTAGAGTTAATTCGCTTCACTTAGCACATTACGATAATGGTTACTGTATATATTAGATAGAAGTACCTATAAGTCGTGTAAAAAGTAGATATTTTTCTAAATACAAACTTTTAACAGTATAGTTATAGGAAGTAAAATTGTTTAAACTTATAAATTGTAATTAAAAATCCGCAAACATTAATGACTCGTAGAAAAGGGTAACTAGTGACTCAATTGGTAACTAGTAATTGGTGACGCAAAGTTCCTCGGCTCGGGTAACGTTTTATTGCCCAACAGTGTGTTGCGGTATTGTAGTAAATGTAGTCTATTAGTGACGTCACTAGTATCAAGTAAATTACTCCTATATTATGCAAAGTTCATAAAATAATCCAAGAAAAATTATAAGGACTTCTTTCCCTTGAATAATATAATGTTAAGACACTTTTTTATATATGAAAGGGCACTTTTTCGTTTTTTTTTTGTTTTATGCTACAGCTGTTGTACCTATGTAGATCTACAGGGCCGATTTTCATTCGGTTTGTTTTAAATGAAAGGAAATGTTGGCAGGATTACATAAACAATTTTGAAATGTTATTTTTGTTTCATCGTTATACTTATAACTGCACTTTTTTTGTGTTGTTTTGTTTTAGGTTACAGCCCTATTGATACTTATTACTTTATATACAGAGCCAAATGTTGGGAGGTTTAAAAAAATCAAAGCCAGTGTTGTCATTATTATAAAAAAGTTATAAAACTTCTTTTATTTTACCTGAATATTTGTAGAGACCTATATGTAACCTTTAATTAAAATTAGAGGAGAAAGAAGTCACTCACCCTAAAAAATTAATAATAATGCACTCTCTCTCAAAAAAAAAAAAAAAATGAAAGAGTATGAGACTTTAAGAAGCTGTCCCTACCTAATTTTCGATTGATAATAATTTAATAATGACTTTGTGTAGTAATTTTGTCCTATAAAACTAAAATGTGTGTGTTCAAAAATACTAAAAAAAAAATTAATTTTTCATTTAAACCTTATAACGATGGTTGTACCTACTCTCGAAGTACCACATTCTGTATTACATTTATGTAAAATAATAAATTCAAAATTTCGGAAAAGACATTAAAAAAATATAATGTAATAAATTTCTATAATTAAAATTAAAATTATGACTTATCTTATAACATTGATTTTATATGAAACATCACAATTGCACTACATTCTGCTTATATTTTAAATAACAAGGCCTAATCCATCAACGTGCAGCCAAAATTAGTCATAGGAAATCATTAAAAAAATAGTACCCAAATAAATAACTAAACATTAAACTGAGAAATAGTAATACATTTTTTTAAATAAGCATGTAGTTTGAAAATAATAATATTTAAGTGATTTCTCAAAACTATAAAACACATTCGGTAAAAACGATAAATGTTTAAACTGTTAACGAAGTTAAAGAATTAAATGTTAACTAGCTGACCTGTGCGAAGCATTCGCATTCTAACTTACTAAAAGGGTTTTATTAATTTATATCCAATAAATAAAAAAGTTATATAATAATAATAACAATAAAAACATAAAAAAAGTGTTTTTTTTTTTTAAACCATAACTTTTAGGTTTATAATTTTTTTATTTCCTTGTGTACGGAACTAGAAAAAGGTACAATTTAGAAAAAAAAAATTATGAGCCTATCTTAATTACAACTTAAGTTATGTGAATTATAGCTAACATGGTCGAAGATAGGCATTCGGGGTGCCCTTAAAGAGAAATATTTTTTTTATTGTTATTATATATTTTTAAACAACTTACCAACTTGCAGAAGGTAAACAACAACAAATAGGTGTATCCACAATGCTGTTTATAACCACGTTTACAATTAATTAAAAATAGCAATGTAGTGGCGTAACGGCAGCTCTCCAGCTGGGTATTATTATCATCAGTGTTGCCAACGCCAGGAAAATATCCCTACAACTGACTTGATCTGACATCACTGTTATTTTCGGATTCTTTATTTCTTTTTTTTGTGTATTTTTTCGTAAAATTGTATTTTGTATATTTTTCCGGTGTAGCGGTTGAGGAAAGCTTTAAAAGGATGCCTCATTCATGTAATTTGATGATGTATTAAGGAAGTTATGGCGTACCGACAAAAAAATGGCCTTGAGAAATAATATAATATGTGATTTAGGGAAAACAAATATTTATGAGGTAGAAATGTTAGGTATTCAATCTGGCAGGCATACAAGTAGTTTTAAACAACGGGAAGAAGTACTGAATTTAAATTGTAAAGTTGATAAGACAGAGGAAGCCCATATATTTTCCTAATAAAGGTTAAAAGTACCAGCAAGGCTCATGTAATATAACAGATTGGAAGTAGAGAATACTTACTTATCACTATGTGGCTATTTGTCTTGGGTTGAAAAAAAAATGAGTAAAATGGTTTAGTAATATAGAGTAATATCTGGAAGATTGTATACAGTACTAGAATGTCAGAGATTGTTTTAAATTGTATAACAATCACATTGAAGCTTACAAGTAGAAAGCGTTTGATTGATTTGTTTAAATATTAGTGGATGCATGAGCGCTGTGAGTGGGTTTATATTGGAAACATTGTATTGGAGAAACTGGAATTGTTTGTTATTTTGTTTTTGTTTAAGTTGTACAAGTTTGAGATTTCGTGTAATGAATGCTTTGCAGATGGGCGTCGTCCATGTATTGAGTTTTTGTGGAGATATATTTGTATTTGTATATTTGTATTTCTTTTTTGTAAATAAACTTGTTATTATTATTATTAAGAGTTGACGAAATTTTGCATGCGATTAAAATAATTGTTATACATAGTCTAAAGTTTAACCAAAATATAATAATTAAATGTTAAACAACAAACTGGCGATTAAAAATATCAGATTGATATTCTTGTGTAGTGTTTTTGAGGAGTCCTAAATTATTGTCTGAAAATTAATCGTAAAAAAATATTAACTGAATGAACAATTTAGCTGAAGAAAAATTGTTCGATACACTAGCCTAGTAGAAAATTATTTCAGCATTAAAAAAAAAACAAATTATTTTGTTTAAAAGCGTTTAAAACATCCACTAAACGTATTCATTAAGGTATTCACAAGTTATTACTGTAAAACCATATTATTGCCGTATTTGAAAAAATAGCTCCTAAAAATAAAATACTTATTTAGGAATAATAAGTACAGTAGTTTGTTAGAACAAATGATGAATACAAGTTTTAATAATTTCATTTTTATATCTAACACTAGAACAAGACTAATACCACAAGTTACTACAAAAATACTAGTATTGCAGACAGCGCTGCCATCTAGCGGATAACAACGAAAGTAAGCTGAGTAGCTGCATTGTTTACACCATCAATTTAGCTTCGGCCAGAGTAAATCAGGTCAAGAGGTTATTGAAATCAATCACTATATTAAACAGTTCATCGATTGAAGTGATATAGCTAATAGTGGAATTAGAGAAAATTAAATTTACATTGAAGAATAAGAGTGTATGGAATTAGGCGTTAAACCTATTTTAATTATTTACTAAAATAATACAACTTTTTTTACATTCTGTAGGGTATATTAGATTTACTATATTGTCTTAAGCAAACTAATGCGGCAGACTCGCATTAAGCCTGAGTTTAGGTAATACTTCAAATAATGTATTTATTTTCAACCTAACAAACAGTTTATCAATAATGCAGGTCTGGACGATTACGTAGGAATATTTAATAATTTATTTAGATAGGTTGTTGATGTTCTAAACTAAGTTTAATCTAACTCAATGTATTTTAAATACTACTTCATATGACCATAAAATCTTTGATGGACGATTGATAACGACTTATGTTTTCCTGAAATAAAACACTGTCGGCAGTGCAAAAGTTAACAAATTTGTACATCTAAGTTAGAAGTTATGTTTTTGTTAAATAAACAATAAACGAAATAATTCGACCATGCAGATGAACCCGCACGTTGTGCAAATTTAAAAAATTAAGTTTATATATTTTAAGGTTTCAACCAACCATTTGGGAAATTGGTCTTCTTACAAAGGCGCTGAATAGCAGCCTGAGTGTACGAAACATATTAGTAGAATTTGTTTGCACCTCAGTAGGGTCTACCCAGCTGTATAAGTACTTGAATAAGTAATCAATAAGTAATCCATAAGAGTTACTGCTACAATAGCTCATCATCAGTCCTATGGAAATTCGCTAATACAATTCATTATTTCTTTTGTAATTCCAGTACACCAGTAATTGCTTTTGTTCAAATGCTGTATACCTACTGTTATTATGTTACTAATTTGTTTACATCAAAGGTTGAGCATGTATTTTGAGCGAAGTAATGAGCATAACCTCAAAATATAATGAGAAGTGTTGAATTGAATAATTGTTAAATAATATAATCGACTCGGCTGTTATATAAGGACATTATTCACTGTATCTCAATCCCTTGCAATATCCTATTAACACAAACCCTAACTTGAAGTAATAATTATATCATTAAAATGTTCACAGAGGTAGGTTCATTCTTGTTGAAGTATAGGATTAAATCGGCTAAATGGACTTATTCGACAGTTATATGTTTGAATCGGAGTTTATTGTCGACAGCTGATGCATGCTGGCTTTTTACATACCGCTAATGTGGTAGTTATTTTATACTCTCATGCCTCGTGCTATTCAAATCGGAGAATAACGCTTCACTAAATACGTGAGTTCATGTTAGCGAAATAAATGAGGCGGAGAAAATTAAGTATAATAATATTTTGAATATCAAACAATAGTGATTAATTTGAAAGATACTGATAAGGAAGTATCTTTCTTGATATATTACTAGTAGCACCACTTCGCTCACCAGCCTCCGCAATGACTAGTAGCATAGATCATGGATAATAAAATAGATCATGCATACGGGGGATGTGTGCCGAAAATTGGTTGTCGGGAAAATAGTGCATGATCGCGCCGCCAGGTAGCGCTAGGGAGAAATCATTGGTAGCATTGGTGCTTCACACCGCTTCCGTCGTTTCCCCAATAGATAGCGCCACTATCGTCGAATTTCTAGTGGATTGAAATATTGCATTGGATCGGAGTTCTATTAGGTTATTCAAATACAATGCTAGTAGTGAAGCAAATTCAACAGATTAGTGTAGACTATGATATTTGCATGGATATGATTATTTATTAAGGCAGAGGCACTTTGATCGGTGTAGGGTTGGGGGGGGGGGGTGAAAATGGTTACCTAGATCCTTACGCATGCGCAGTAGGGAAAGAGATTTTTGCGAGAATGACTGGACCTTTTTTTAAAATATAGCGAAAACCGCTAACTTTACAAAACAATTTCAAGAAACAAAAAATGTTCTTAATCGTCAACTAAAATATGCCATTCAATTTTATGAATAAAGAATACGCTGATATTGTTTTTGTGTACGTGTTTTATCATGGAAATTAAGAACATACACAATTCAAATATCTGGAGAGATGTCTAAATAGAATAATTCCAAATACCAAAACCTTCATTTAATTTTTCCGGTGATTACGTACAAACGGGCCATTCCCATCTTCTTCATATCCAGTTGAACTGCCACAACGTAACCATATTAAGGGTCTGCTGTAGTGGCGGCCATCTTTGATTTCTATCCCTTAAGAGCAATGTTAAATTTCAAACCATTTATTTCATTTACATTTTATCATAAAATTGTTTGAAACAATTTAAACACATTGACATTTTAAGCACAGTCACAATACGCATCCGTCTTGCAATTAACATTTTTTTAAATGCTTTTGATTTGTTATGTAATTGACATTTTGTAAGTACAAAGTTTGAATTTTTTTCCTAACACAATATAAAATTAATAATGAAAAATAATTTGCAAGCCGGATCCAAAATTTTTTAAACAATATTCAGTTTTTTTTTTCAACACTCAATTACAAAAGATAGACTTATAAAATGGTTTGAAATGAGGCAATGTCAAAGCGTTCAGCTGCAAGAAATTGCACTGTTTAGATAGAGATACATTGAGAAGAGGTTGCGTTTCCGGTTGCTTTCTCGTTTAATGGAGCAGACCCTTAATGTAAAAGACAACGTAATTCAACACATAGCCTACTGCGTAGACCAAGTCTCAGTACAAGGAGGATTTCGTTTCGCACTGGATTGACGCAAAGTAAGGCGGATACTTAAAAAAGTAAAATAATGTACCCTCTCAACTACCAGAACGAGCGAAACCTATTAGCAAGAGATTTACAGATACAGTGTACGATTAAATTTTTGCCGTTGGCTTAAATATAACGACAATAAGGTAAATTGAATTTAATTTTCTGAAGAATCAATAATCTAAATTGCACAATCGTAACTTCATTCCAACATCATAGGTGTGGCGTTAATGTTTGGTGTGGATTTATTTGTGACAAACTTTTGGGACAATCGTTTTTCAAGATGCATGTCGCTGGCCCGATCATGTCAGGAAATGACACAAAAAGTTAATCAGGAATTGGTATATATTAGTATACACATCCCCACAGTAAGTATATCAACTGGTAAACAGCTAGAGCAAAAAAGAATTTCCCGGGCTAGCGACATGCGAGTCCGGACATGTGCCCAAATCACTCGAATCGTTGTAGTACCATACAGTAAGACTTAAGTTATAACAAGTTATTAAGAATGATTAAAACAGTTTTAATCTAGACAGTTATTGTTAGATTTCTTTTGTATGTTATTATCATTAATTTGCCCTATTTAATAAAGAGTCGTATTTTAAAGGCATTCTTCATTCAGTTCTAATCAAAGATAAACAAACGCTTAAATTAAAAAACCTGTCTTATTTAATTTGGATATTGTTATACAATATAAAGTCTGAATAAAACTTTTGCTATCATGATGGTACCGTATATACAACATTAACAAACTGTAAAGCAACTGTATTGCTTTTATTTGTAGCAATGGAAAATGCATGTAATTACACAGCGATAGTTTAAAAACAACATTATTTATAAACTTTATCGTAGAAACTCGTGATACATATAAATCAAAACCCTTTTATTAAAATACACTTTTAATTGAAAATAAAACAAAAATAAGTTTCTTTAGAAGTATAATGAAAGAGTTGTTGGAACGCCGTCTCATCTACATAACTCAATTAAACTCATTAGTATTAATTATCATGTATAACAAGTACTCGTATACCATAACCACATCAAGGATAAATACATTAACACGAAAGATTAACTTGTAACAAAGTTTAAAGTACAAAGTTCGTCAGGGACGAATGTGATCCATTTAAAATAAAAACCACATTATTGGTAAAATTAAAATGTTAAAGCTATTTTTATATCATGAAGGATGTTAAACAGTCTGGTGTCGATAACTTGTATAATATAACGTGTGTACAATTCTGTGTCGAGCACTTTGAGTTAATTTAATAACAGTGTCACCTAGTTTAAACTTAAAACAAAGTTGTGCAATTTGAACTTGGTTGGTAAAGTTCTGTCAAGAGCTTCCTGTTTTGATTAGTCCATCTTGTTTATAATGAAGGCATAAAGCAAATTAATTTGTTCGTATTAGAGGACAGCCTAAACATTCATATTTGTTCCACCAAACATATATTGCATCATTTTCTTATTAAATCACCTTAAGGGCTGCAAGTAAATAACGTTATATTCTTAATTTAAATTACTAAGTTTACAATCAACTGCAGTTAGTTATAAAACAGATTAGAAATACTGTAATAGTATCAATTAAACCTACTTTTAACTAATGAACAAATATTTAACTTATAAACTAAGTAGTGATGTTTTTATATCTAACTAAGGGAACCCCTGCGTGTTCCGCACGCAAACCACGTTGGAACCTTCTGTACACATAACCATGTTATGTTTTCTTTATAATAATGGTGTAGGATTAATAATAACCCCAAAGCTAAGATGGTAAATGATGTTAAATTATTTCGTATATTATCCTCATCGTGCACAGTAAATTACTCTTTCCTTTTATGCAACTATAATTAATTATATTAAATTGAAACAATAATATCCCTTATCACATTTTACCAAAATATAATTACCATTTAGAAAGAGATGCTAACTGTTTTAGAAAGTTTCACATGTGTATATATATAAAAGAAGAAGTCCTGGCTGTCTGATTCACAATCAACAATCAACATACTTCCAAAACATATAGCTTATAATGTTCACAGTAAATGCATACCACTATGTATGAGTGCACTAAGAAAGGTTTTTCCAAATATTGGTTTTATGTGTTGAAAATGGTATTCACTCCCAGCCCTATAACAGATAAATCAGCTGATTCGAATCACAATCTTAGCAACACAATTCAAGGTGTAGCCTATACTGAACCAAGACAAGTTTTTTGAAGTCATACATATTCATTTCCATAGCAACCAACTTAGCAAATATAGAATCAGTTAATTATTTGTCATAACTAACAGTTGTTTTTGTTTAGGTTAACAAAATAAAAACAAACATAAATTAAAGAATTTGTATCATCAAAAAACCAACTAATGCAACAAAAAAAAAAAACTTATTTTTTTTTATCAAACCCATTTTATAATTCTATTTTAAGAAATTTAGTATCTATTTAATTGAATGAAATGTTTCTTATGTAATAATATTCCTACTATTTTATTTTATTTAGGAATCTCGTAAATTTATTTAATTAGTATTTTTCCACAGACAACAAAGCAAATAAAAATCCCCTTTGCTTTAATGTATGTAAAAAAGTATTTAGAGTATTTGTATTCGGGCAATGGCTTACCTACACCACAACACATACTGGTACTGCTAATTTATAAACCACGAGTAACTTAAACAGGTAATTTATTAACCATTAAAAATTATAACTTTATAATAATAACCTACTGTCTATATTATTATGAACTAGGGGAGACCTCTGCGTGCTTAGCACGCCAACCCTCAATGGAACCTTCTAAAAACCTATGTTATGTTTTATTTATAATAAAGTGTAGGATTAATAATAACCTCAAAACTAAGATCGTAAATAATGTTAAATGTTCAAATTAAATTATGTCTTATATTTTATAACAGCAGTTATAAAAATGGTTAAAAGAACCATCAAGGCTCAGGTCTGCTATTTAATAAAAACCTAACTTAAATTTAGAAATACGAATAAATGCTTCGAAATTTGACATCAGATATTAATGGGAATATTGGAGCAAACAACTGTTTTATCTGTTATTTTATTAAATTGGTTGCTATGGTAATAAATGTAAATACATGTGTTTTTTTCATCAGTCTAGAAAAAAACTGGGATTGTTTCGACTAAATTTACAAATATTGAACTAAAAAATATTTTTTATCAAAATTAATTATAGCCTATGTTACCCGGGGAATTTTTATTAAGTTCCAGAGATTACCCACTACATACAAACAAACAAAACAATTTCACCTCTTTGTAATATTAGTAGGCTATAGGAAACGTTATATTCATGCTATAGGTCTATTGTATACATTTGATATGTAAATTTAACACCTTATGATATTATTATATTATTCATTAACTGTGCTTTTAATGTTGATGTGGACTTAATCAGTAAGAACACTGCAGTTAATTCAAGCTCTCCACACGTAGTTAGGGCAAGATCAACAAATCCGAAAGTAACATCGGAAAGCACTCTTTGACATTACGCATTCCCGTCGTTCCTCGAGTAACTACACTCGTCCAATGTTATTGCTTTGAAATACAGGCAACAAACATATACAAGATATTTATTTTAATTCAACGACTAAGTCAACTATCACTATAAAGAATACATTTTCCCATGTGTTAAAAATAAAATATTTTATATAAAATTACTTCTATAAATATATAAATAGGCTTACATATTATATTTTGAGTAAAATGAAAACCGGCAATCTATCAACTTCTATAAAAGCTAGTGTACGTCCATACGTACAAGTGTAGTCTTATATGTACGTACGTACGTGAGTAACATATAATATAACAGCTGATTTCACTTATCACCTGTAATACTTAAACAATACCAATGTATATTATACTTTGGCGTTATGTTTACAACTTCATTCATCATAATTTCTTACGAAGTTGATATTTTTTAATATAAGTTATAGAACTAATGTATGCTATACTATTTAAATTTAAGTTAAGTTTATAATCTGTATACAAATGCAACATTTTATTATCAAAATATTCGTTTATACAAATTTAAAGAAAAAAATATCTATTTGTTTAACATATGAATCTTGTACATCTTCGTATAACATATAAACTTATTCGATTATTAATTTCTTCACTATATAATATTAATAACTTCTAAGTTATTTGATCAATCAATACGAAATAAATATTTTTAAGCTCATATGGTTATTTACACACGACCTAAACAAAATTAGTAAATGTTTTGTTTATTCGCCTATTTGTTTGTCCGACCTAATGTCCCGAACGGCTCAACCAGTTGTGATGAATCTTCATTTGCATGAAAAGGACTTTTCATAGCCAATCAAGGCTACTTTGTATCAAGATAATATTAAAGGTGCCTATTTAATAATAAAAAATATGTAAAAAGTAAGTGGTTTTTCCGAAGGACGTGACAAACGAATAACATTCTACTGTGTAACATTTTGTAAGTAAATATGTTTATACATATTTTATTTAATAATCATCGTTTAAAATTTATTGGATCAAACACAATTTCAGGTTAGGTTTTTAATGAATCAAAAACGGTTTATTGAAAGCGTTTACATAAATTTTATCGTAGCAAACCTACTTGGCAAATCGAGAATCGATTCATTTTTTCAAATCCAACAGGGTTTGTAGGCTAAGTTCGTATCCCTCTATTCAATAAAAAAAAATCCTGTTATACACACAAAAAACCCGGTACTTCTGCGTAAGCGTCAGGATCTAGAATAACACACCCCCACTACCCTCCCCCGTTCCAGTTACTCTGTAATAATCAATCGTAACTTGAGTGAAAATATCAGATTATACAATACTGTAATCTGTTTCCATTTGCTTCGCCATAGTAGGTCTCCCCGGGGTTGGCGAACAAAGCGAGCAGGGGCAAAGCCTTTAATATATATATATATATATATATAAAACTTGTCACAACTTGTTACGTAAATTTTGTGAGAAATTGATTTAGTTAAAACATTTTTTAAATAAATTTAGATACATATATATAACTCAGGAAATTGAAGATGTTCAGTGTTGTTACAGTAAATTTACTGTAAATTAGATGTTAATTAGATGCTACAGTTTTAGTAAGAAATTATTTCTTTGCTATTTGACCGAATTACACTGATGTGGTTTTTGTTTCAAACGGATCAAATTTGATCCGAAAACCTCTCTAGCTCTATAATTCAAAGTTTGTTTCAAGTTGAGCTTTCATTGAAACGTATTTATCCTTGATGTGGTTAGGGAACTGGTAAACTACCTTAACTCTGCTTACTTTGTTCGAGAATTACGGTTTTGTTCTAGATATTGATTCTGTCAAGTAAAGAAAAACTTATGTTGTTGTCATATACTTGACAAGAAATAGTAAAGCAACTAAAATAATTACATTTTCGTTGAATATATTATTTTTTTACTGTAAACTAAAAATAATCTAACCAAATATCCTAAGGCAGTTTCGTCGCCATTGGATGTGGCCTGCAACAGATCCACGTGTAGAGGAGAGTAAAATATAAAACAAATTTAATAGAATTTTAATTATTGACCATTTCTTAAAATTAGTTACGATGAACAAGAATCGAGTCAAGTGGTAGGTTTACCACAAATCAGATTATTGGCGAGACGGCCAATAGGATGGGCACGCAGCGTTGCCATATCTACTAGCTTCGAAAACTCCTGGTATTTACCGCTCGAGGCTTGATCGCACAGTTTAAAGAATTATAAATGTGTTGAGTCAGCCGCAGTCAGTTAGAAGCGTGGGAAGAACGTGACAACGTCGCACTACGGTGATTGGAGCGTTCAAGGTCTCGGTGTACACAAGCCCGTCCCTCAACGGTATTCTTTAGTGGGCTTTGATATAGGTATATGACTGTTATGAGTGATGCCATGACAATAAAGTTGATTAGTGGGATTAGTTGATTACCTAAGATCCACATGACCAAAGCAACGCTTTGTAGTTAACCTACCCTTTCAATTAAACATTCTGTAGCTGAAAATATTGATTCTGATCATGTCAAATGTTGGTTTGCTAAGCAGAAGGATCGTAAAAGGACTTGATGTGAAATTAAAAATAGAATCTTTTTGATTCAATGTTAAACATAACAGTAACTACAGAACCAATGATTATATGTTAATTCTGGGATTTATATTTATACAGTTTATTTTAAAACATTAATTTTAGCTCATTAACTTTTTAAGTTCGGTTCCTTTAAAAATATTCAACGCAAAGATGTAGGCTTTCGGTATTTATTTAGCTTGGCTTATAGAAAAATCCATTGAATTGTAAAAAATACTGTCTTTAAATTGAAAAAAAGTTAATTGATGTGGGGAAAAGAAAAAACATATGCATTGGATATTCTTAGTTACGATATATTAACAAACAAATGTTATATTTTTAATTCAATAAATGTAATTAATAAAATAGTTTATTATTTATTTTAATACTATCCCAATAAATACAATATAAAACTACTTAAAAAACTATTTGTTTTATCCATTGTTGCATATGTAGCCAAATCCATAAATTACATTGGACAGACGGGACGACCTTTCCGAACGAGATTTAAGGAACACATTCCTTCCAGTTCGAGAATAAACGCTGCAAAATCGAATTTCACTGAACATCTGATTAATGAGGATCATTCTTCTACATATAGATTCTTATATTCTTATTGATATAGATACAAATATCGAAATGTTGCAGTAAGGGGCAAAAATTTAACACTCTGGAGGCCTACTGTATTTATAATAGCTGCAAAAAGAACAAAGATAAATTATTAAATGACCAAACTCAGTTCCAAGCAAACTTAATATTTGATTTAATAGATGAGATTTCTCCCCTAAGCTGCTACTGACTGCCAGTCTCAACATATTCTTTTACAGTTTGTGATATGGTGGAATCGACGACAGTCGCATACTGTGACTCGAATAAGTTCAATAAGTGTTTTATATGTTTCACCAAGTGTCGTTTTGTGTCATTATTTATTATGTTTTTATTCGTTTATATGATAAATGTAATTTTAATCTGTTAATAAGTGTGTGAGAAGTGTGTTTTTTGTGTAATATTCGTTCTGATGATGCCTAAAAATGAAAAGGCGAAACAGCTGTAAACGATAAGACTTATAAAAGGATTGCTAAGGCAAGTATAAATAATAATATTATATTTGTTTTAACCAATTCAAGTTTTGCGTGACACAAACAAATTTTCAAAGTTTGTAGTTTTATTTTAAGCATATATATACCTAGGAGCCTATCAATATTGTTAAAGTCGTGACGAATCTTTCTGTTGTATCTGATATAATGCATTAACAAAATGTATCTTCTATTTGTATTAGATTGAGAAAATAATGACTAAAATTGGTCCAGTAGTTTAGGAGAAGTTGAGTTTACAAAATGTGTACAGAAGGTGTTGAAGAGGGCTTTTCCAGTAAGGTTTTCGCTTTAGGAATGAATACTTTCTAACTTGTTAAACAACCCGCCCCTTCTTATCCTCACATAATATATATGGTGATTCCTACTTCCTGGACCATTAGTGTAAAATTTTTTAATCAATTTACCAACCTTCAAATGGTCCTGTTGATTTCCCCTCTACTGCTGCTGGGTCTGACTAGTTTCGACACAACTCTGTCATAGTCGAAGACGAATATTTAAAACGTTGAACACATTACACAAATCACTACACAACACATAAAGTACACGCACATAATATTCACCATTAAAGGGTCGTTAAATAATTAAAATGGGACCCTTTAAAATGGGATAATTTAACGACCCTTTAATGGTGAATATTATGTGCGTGTACTTTATGTGTTGTGTAGTGATTTGTGTAATGTGTTCAACGTTTTAAATATTCGTCTTCGACTATGACAGAGTTGTGTCGAAACTAGTCAGACCCAGCAGCAGTAGAGGGGAAATCAACAGGACCATTTGAAGGTTGGTAAATTGATTTAAAAAAAAATATATATGGTAAAAAAATCTAGATTGGCGTAATACTATTGAGTTTTCCTAATGCCACAATGTACTACAACCATAAATAATCTGGTCAAACGTCATGAGAGATCTAATAAATATGATTATACTACTAGATCAGGCATGTTATAATCCAAACATTTCCAACACCCTGATCTGGTATAACAAATTATACATTGTTCACATTATAACCCATCCTGTGCAGAATCAAAACTTTATAACTAAAAGCTATGACCAATCAAGACTCATGTATTAACAGAAATAATAGAAAGTCTATTAATAAACCACTAAAAATTATCCTCCTATTAACCTACCTATCCGATTATTGGGCGAAGACAATCTTTCATGGATTTCGTCCAAACTTTGTAAATTCGTTAAATTCTTCATCTCCTACACTACAGTACCGATTTGGGTATAATTGGGCAGGCACAATCTACACGGTTTGACGGGTGCACCACTGCAATTTTAAGTTGATATCTCTTTTTCTACAAAAGTTGTTCAAATTTTTCAAGAATGCTTGAATGTTCCATGCGTTGTATTCGATGCAGATCTCTTAGCTGTTCACCCAGCTAGCCTTCGGTATTTCACCAACTTCCAGTACACAATTTGACCAATAATAATCATCTACATAATTACAAAAGAACAACGCGCAATTAAGCCTAGTACGATAAAACCAAAAGTTTTGCTATCGTCCGCTAGGTGGCTGAAAGTCGCCGTTTTATGTAGTCAGAACTATTTAGGTAAATGCGATTTTTTTTATCTTACTGTACGCTTCACGACAATAACTCTTGATGGATTATTATAAACACCAAGTTTTAATTTTAATAGAGGGCGAAAAATAAATAAAAGTTCAGTTATGATCGGAAGACGTAATAATGACTTTTAAGTATTGCAAATGAACACAACTTTTATTTTTAACATAACTTTTATGTAAAATAAACCTAAATAATTTTAAAAAATCAAGTTAAAAAATGGCTAAATATTCTCAACGAACACAACGTCAGCTGTGGGTAATGTTACAAGCGAATTTTATCTAATATACAATAAACTAAAAATTATATTCAAAAACAATTTAAATTTAAATAATAAATAATTCCATTGAACAGTTGAATTCAAGCCCGTATAGCTTCGCCTTTTTATGCTCAATGCATTCCTAGTTATTGAATTTACATTATGCACTTAATTTATTGTTATGCAATGGTTGTGAACCCTATTGAGTGTCTCTGATTGCCCCTTAATACACACAGACAATACAACTGCCAAGTCAAATCGTTATTAATAGTTTCCACTGTGATACACAATAACACAGCCCCTGATCAAACTGTGTAATTGACTACTATAATATATTGAGTGTGATTTCCGCGTGAATGTTCGTATTGAAGATTGAATAAACACACAAAATATGAAATACAATATTATAACGATCTTGTGTTTTAAATAAAATTATTTAAATTGTTAGGTTAAACGTTTTTTAAAACATTACATTTTTGTGGAGATGCAACTGTGAATGTAGCTGTACCTACTTTGTTTTTATCTAGTTGCCTTTATTTTTAATATTGTGTAATAACACTTTTATCTTTTTCTTCACGATATTTGCCGTTTGAGTTTTACACTCTATTGGTTGTTTTATTTATTTCCATTACATCCACGTGGGAATGCTCGAAAAAAGTAACATCCAAGTAATACAGACAACACAAAACAAAGTTCTTCACAATATTGTTAGAGCACTATGGTATATCCGCAATGTAGTTATCCAAAGTGAATTGTAGGTGCCTTTAGTAGTTGAAGAGGTAAAAAGTTTTTGCTAGAAAACATGCTAGTAGACTCCATGGCCATCAACATTTCGAGGTAGCTAAATAAATAAATTTGTATTGGGTTTCCACTGATCTAATTAACTAAATCGGAATGTTTTAAAGCTGTAGCCAGGTCAATCTTGTGTTACGGATCCCAAGTGTGGGGATATCGGGAACATGATTCGGTAGAACAACTGTTACGTTTTTTTTTATCAAACGGACTCTGTGGCTGCCACAAAACACACCAAACTGTATGTTGTTTTTGGAGAGAAATTTTGAAAAATTATTTATTTTTGCTTTTAAGTTACATTTTAAATACGTAAAAGTACTGGACATGGCCGATAACCGTCTACCTAAGATGTCATCAAAAGAAATAATTAGAAAAAAACTATTTTTGTTTCGAGAGTGGCAGTATTTGGCTGAAAGGCATTCTGTGCCGTTATTAGATGATTCGGGACTATGGAGGGGGCAACTGATGAGCTTATGGCAGGCGATAAGGGACGATGTATACAAGCCGCTGGGGTAAGTCAATACCATGCCTTATACATAGAGGTAGACTTTGACCTTGCCGATAAAACTTATTTTAGAGATGAATTTAATTCAAAATTAATTGGATGGGTTTTCAAGGTAGGGGAGATTTGCTTCACTTAAATTATAAACCTTGGGTCAAGGAACAAAATTATAAATGCTCTCTTTGTAATTTAAATAAGTTCGAGGACACATATTTTATCGGAAAATGACAAATTTTAAAGGATTTCAGATTTATGTAGTTTAAAAACCATGAGCTAAGTAAGGAAGAGGTTTTAAAGTATTTGAATGGGCACGATTGGGTGCGGCTTACAAAATTCTCTCAACAAGCATGGCAATAGAGATGGGCTTTAATTCAAGAATATAATTTCTAATTATTATCGTTAATGGTATACATTTTTAAGATATTTTGCGGTTTTGTAATTTAATAAGTATGTGTATATTGGTAGTTCAGATTTGTTTTTTTAATACATGTTATTTGTTATTTTTAAGATCAGCAAGTTCGTAATGTGTTAAGTTTCTTTGATGTAAAGTGTGTTTTTGTGTTTGAAATTACTACCCAACCAAGCTATCCTAATCAAGCTATGCTTTTGCAATGCAAATTCACATAATATTGTGTTAGTCTATTTTTTGTTGCAAAATAAAGCATTTTTAATTTTATTTCATTTCCACTGATCTACTAATGTTTTTTCTCTTCCTATCAGTTTTTTATGTATCAAAATGTACGGTCGTATTCTGGTTTTAAACCTAATCTTTTTATAACGGTTTCCGGTACCCCTCCCCCTTCGTCTTCCGTCATATCATTGTAAGTGAAGGCGTTAAGAGAAAAATAAATATTACCATGATCAAGCAATTTCCTCGTTCTTAACAGCCTGTCAACGGTCAATAAATCTGTCATCACAGTCTAGAAAATAAATATGAAAACCTCTAAAGACAGTGTTATAACTTGTGACAGGAAAGTCTGAAGTAATTTTCTCAAGTTTTAAAGTCAATACATCACAATGTGTTTACATCTGCTAACAGAAGATTTTTCATTTTGTCCAATGTATTGCAAACCTTCCTGATTTACTTTTGTGTTTGTTAAAACAAACAAATATCCTTTGTGGAACGATACTAACTTAGTCCAAAGTATCTTTTGAAGCAATCGGAAATTTTGAGTGTCCCCTAAAAATGGGGGATTTTGGGGGAAACTCAAAATTTTCAAATGGGAAGTATGGTCATGTGATACCCCATTTTAAAGGTATATTTACGATTAGGAAAATGACATAAAGAAAATAAAAATCGGATCACCCAAAACAAAATGGCGGCCCTAAAGGTGTTGAAATAAATCGTCATAAGTTGCTATATAATATCTCGAAAAGGAAGAGTTTTTAGAAAAATTTCAAGAGACAAAAAATGTTTATTTCAAAGTGCTTGATCTAAAATATTGCTTCCAAATCGATTTCGTAAATTGTAAGCCGACTCCATAATTTTTTTTTTAAAAGTAATCGATTTATTTCAAAACGTTTAGGGCCGCAATTTTGTTTTGGGTGGTCCGATTTTTATTTTCATTATATCATTTTCCTAGTCTTAAATATACCTTTAAAATGAGGTATCACATGACCATACTTCCCATTTAAAAATTTTGAGTTTCCCCCCAAATTTCCCATTTTTAGGTGACACTCAAAATTTCCGATTGCTTCAAAAGATACTTTGGGCTAAGTTAGTATCGTTCCCCAAAGGATATTTGTTTGTTTTAACAAACACAAAAATTAAGGGGGGGGGATGGAACTTTTAAGACACCTGGTATGTAAATTCATATCAACAGTATTAATAAAAGATTTTTTTATATCAATTCGATCAAGCAACTGAACCGCTGACGTTAGTTGAGCTAATTTCCAAACTTACGTTTTTATGTGTTAGTGTTTGGAAAATTTATCTAATCAAGAATTCGCTGAACATCTTTTAGCCTCGGCTCACGCGTTGCTCCATCCCGCTCGAAGCGGAAACACATGTTTTGCGAGTTTGCACCTCAACTACGCGCCCTCTGATTATGGAATGTTTCGCTTCATTAGCAAGGAACTTTTATGGTATTTTACGTTTTGAACGATTTTAGGACAACCAGACGGGCTAAAAGGCCAAGTAAAAAACTGTGCAGATCCTGTATATATAATTCTAGAAATATTCCAAAAGAGTTTATTTCTAGTACGAAAAATTAAAAACAAATGTTTACTTTCAGTCAAAAAATGTGCTCCGGTTGTTGGATATCGAAGTCGACCGGGCGACTTATATAACGAGAGTGTGTAAAAAATTTGGAAAAAATCGCACGTAAAAAGCAGCTGTTAGAGTGGTAACACATATATTTGTATTTATATATACAATTTGTAATAACACAAACAAGTGTTCTTTGGACCATGATCGGTGCTCATTGACCACTCCCAACCTTAGGTGTCACCATAAAAGTCTCTACAATAGCTCATCTTTTATATTTAATTTCGCTAAAAATGCCCATATGGGAATATATAATTTTCATGAGTGGGCACGTATCAATGATTACATAGAATAAAACCATAAATAATACACGCACACACACACACATATATATATTTATATATATATATAGGAAAAAAGGAAAAACAAACTAAAATTTTAATATATTTAAAACTATATATGTTTAGTACATTTATGAAAATAAAAATGTTTCACTGAAACTTCACAATTACTGTCCAAAAACACATATTAAATAATTTTTTTTTTGGTTAAATATTATGAAATATATACAACATGTAGAACATAGATAACAAATAAAGACGTATATATAAGCTATATACAAGTTTTACATCGATACATCTATTCACATATACTCATATACACACTCATTCACCCACACACACCTACACACATTTTTACATAAACAGAATTCTTTGGTTATGTGTACAAAATTTTAGCATTGTTAAAAAACATACCCATCAATACACTATTAAATCCACATACGTGCAGACATTCTTCCATACAAAAAAAAAAAAAAAAAAAAAAAAATACCCACACATTTGTATAAAAATATTTCGTAAAAATAATACATACGCAAAGCTCGAATCATTTAGTTAAGGAGAACAGAAAGCTACACATTATCTAAATTATAGTGTTATAGAATAAGCCAAAAAATTCAAGTTCCTTAAAAATTTCCTTA
Source organism: Philaenus spumarius (assembly GCA_018207615.1). Lineage (NCBI taxonomy): Eukaryota > Metazoa > Arthropoda > Insecta > Hemiptera > Aphrophoridae > Philaenus > Philaenus spumarius. The sequence goes on along the minus strand of JAGFPH010000417.1, from coordinate 234,530 downwards.
ATTGTTGCTGGTACTTGTGTTTATAAGGGCATGTTTTTATGTACGCGAAATCGACAAAAGCGCTCGGCACTAGGGTGAGTCATGCTCGGCGCCGCCATCTTGGTGGAGATTCTCGGCTTCACCTATCGTCTCCCATAGCCTATCTAGGTTTTATACTATGTAATCATTGGCACGTATAGGCTCCTAAATATGCTCACAATGAGGAGGTAATATAACTTTACTATTAAAATAATTGTATTGAACATTATAAAGACGAACTAAGAAAAAACTAAACTACTTTAGTATTTTCAGGGTTTCTTAACTTGTTATCTTTGCAAAACTAACATAAAACAAGATTATATCGTTTGTATTGAAGCTCAAATACATATCGCAGATTAGACAAGCAGTTCTGACGGTACATATCAGACAAAGAGAGAACGATAAAATTAATATATATCTGTAATAGATGCGATAACCTGCTTGGCTGCATCCCTTCCCAATTCAAACAACCATTAATTAATTCGTCTTAAAAGTTAAATAACTTGTACTGATAATTCCAAAGTATATAAAATTACCTAAACTACTTAAATATTTTAACTTAACTAAAGTAATAATCTGTTAAGTCCTTTGTATCCCACACCAAGTTATCTCTATATTTATATTGTATTTAAAAATTCATATGTGCTTGCCTTAATGATATTTTAAAATATTTGTCTTCTTGTTTATCCGCCTTTCTTAGCTTTGTCTTACTTTCGCTTGACGCGTTTCGGGTAGACCCCATCTTCAGAAGCTTTGTTTGCTACTACCTGTACTCTTCCATTGTCTGCTATATTATACCAAATTACACACGTATTAAACAAAAACCTACAACAATAGCTTCAAAATTAGCAATTGAAAAAGCGGAAAAATATTGGATAAATATGGAAATAAAATCATTATACATCAAGAAAAATGAACTGAATAAGAAGATAATGAATTTACATTTGAAGTTGAATACAATTTGTTTAACAGAATCAGTGATGGAAGTACTAGAACAAATACAATATAAATTAAAATATCAGATAAAAAAGAAATATGAAACATTAAATAATAAGATCAATAAATTAAAACAAAATATATATAGGCCTATACAAAATAATAATAGAACAAGTAAAGAGTTCCACAATAGAGTGGTTAATCTAACACAATTAAAAATAAAAGATAAAGAAATGACTCTTTTAGAAAAAGGATTAAAGTATAATATTCATAACAGTAACATAAAAGAAGATATAGAACAAAATATAGTTGATATCGAAAATGCCATTTACAACATCCCAATTGAAAAACAAACGCATGCAAGACATTTAGCTGCAGAAATATTAAAAGATACTATTATAAAAAAGAAAAATAATAAAAAGAAAATGGAAACAGAAGATAAAATTGTTAAAAATATCAAAAGAACTCTCAAAGAAAACGAGATTATAATTACTAAAGCAGATAAAGGAAATGCAGTAGTACTAATTGACAAAACAGATTATGTAAATAAAACGGAAGAGTTTATAAAAGAAAATAATTATTCTACTGAAAAGAGGGACTATACAGACAAATACCAGCAAATAATAAAAAACATACTCATGACATCTAAGGAATTATTTAAAGGAAAAACACACAGATATATTAATATGAATCCAATTATACCAAAAATGAGAGCCCAAATAAAAATACTCAAAGAAGGTTACCCAATTCGTCCAATCGTTAATTATAGATCAGCACCAGCATATGAAGTCGCTAAATATCTCAAAAATATTATAGAACAAAGCAACGTGTTGAAAAATAAATATATAATAAAGAGTTCAACAGATCTAATTAATAAACTGAAGAATATTAAATTAACCAATAAAAGCAAACTAATTTCATACGATATTAAAAATTTATACCCTTCTATACCGATAGAAGAAACAATGGAAATACTAAAAGAAAAATTAAATAAAACAGAGAATAGTAAACAATTAAATAAAGAAATAATTCATACATTAAAAGAAATATTAAAACAAAATCAATTTCAATTCAATAATACAATGTATAAACTAGAAGATGAATTAGGCATGGGGAATCCGCTATCGTCAATATTAAGTGAAATATTTTTACAAAATTTAGAAGACACATACTTAGAACAAATAATCCAAAATTATAATTGCAAGATATACTTAAGATATGTAGACGATACATTAATAATAATAGACGATTGTAACGAAAACATAGAAGAGAAATTACTTGAAGAATTAAACCGTATACATAAAAATATTAAATATACAATGGAAAAACAAATTAACAATTCAATTAATTTTTTAGATCTAAAATTAACCAATCACAAAAATAAAATAGAATTTGGAATATTTAGAAAAGAAACGTATACGGATAATATCATACATGCGGAATCAAATCACCCAATGCAACGTAAATTAGCAGCATTTAGGCATATGATAAATAGGCTACAGGCAACACCACTCAACAAATTTGAATATAAAAAAGAATTAAACATTATCATGCAAATAGCAATCAACAATGGATATTCACCGAAAATAATAGATAAACTTGTAAAAAATATAAAATCAAAAAAGAAAATAAATAGACCTACAGAGAATAATAATAAAAAAGAAAAATGGGCATCAATAACATACACGGGTAAAGAAATATATAAATTTAAAAGATTTTTTAAACAATATGGAATAAATATAGCAATGAAAACAAATAATACAATAAAATACAAATTAAATAATAATATAGAAAAAAGAGACAAATACAGCCAAAGTGGAGTATACCAATTAGAATGCGAATGCGAAGCTAAATATATTGGTCAAACTGGACGGAAATTAAAAACTAGATATAAAGAACATATAAGATCGTTTAAATATAACAAAAAAGATTCAAATTTCGCTAATCATTTAATTAACGAGGACCACAAACCTAGGGATATGCAAACATCTATGAAATTAATCCACCCAATGAATAAAGGAATAAGGCTTAACATAATAGAAAACATGGAAATATTTAAATTAAAATTAAAAGACCAACAAATAATAAATGAGCAAATTAACACACAATCCAACATTATGTTTGAAAATATAAAATTAATATAGGGAAAAAAAAAAATAATAATAATAATAATAATAAAAGAAATTTCTAGAAATATAGGACGTGGGTCGATGATCTGAAATGAATAGTTGTTTACTTGTGTATACAAACAATGGTTGATTACTTGTTTACAAGTAATTAGAGAACAAGCAGTAAACAGGTTGAAAGGGGGTTGGGGGAGGAGAACAAGTATAAATAGCAGACAATGGAAGAGTACAGGTAGTAGCAAACAAAGCTTCTGAAGATGGGGTCTACCCGAAACGCGTCAAGCGAAAGTAAGACAAAGCTAAGAAAGGCGGATAAACAAGAAGACAAATGTTTCAAGCATCTTAGCGGAAATAAGAATAACAAATGCAGTGAATATTTTAAAATATTTACTGTATAAAACTGCCTATTTGGAAATTACATTAATTTAAAATTCAAATGGGAATGATTTTTCAAATTAAAATTATGAAATAGGTTTAATAACCATAAATAACCTCATATAAATAAACTGTTTAATTAATTTCCTTATAAATTTAACAGATATACAGAATCTACAGTATGTGATTTGATTTAAAGGTATCAATGGTTTCTGCTTCTTAAATCAGATTAACTATGTGACAAACTGTTGAAAAAAAACTTTGGGAAGTTTTGTTTTTACCTTAGTCTTGCGCAAATGTACATTCAGCTGAAAGTTTGACCAAGAAATTTAATTTAAAATTATAACCGACGTATGTTCAATTTAAATGTTTTGTTGTTTTAACCTTGAAAATTTAATAACGCAATAAATTAATAGAGGCACACAGTAATTCAAAATTCTGTTTACCTAATTTCTATCTGGTAAATAGCACAACTTAAGAACATCCTGAAACTACAAAATATTTAACTCAGATGCTTAGAAATACTTTCATTTATTTCAGTTTAATCCTACATAGTGATAATTCCATGTTTTTGGCAACAAATGTGAACAAGTTGAAAAATGGGCACTTTTACCCCCTCCATATCTCCGGAACAGTTCACTTTTGCGTGATTATGTGCAGGACCATTTTTGTTCTTAATTTAATGTAGGTATTTTTTGTATAGGTCAAACTTTTCGCTAAACCACATAGTTTTCGAAATACATGTGAAAAACTACCATTTTACCCATTTCCACCCCTACTCCCTTCCTAACCCGACGATCAAAGTAGTGTAACATTTTAGTATATACTATGTGGGACTTGGGACTGGATAGAACAACTAATTTGGCACTGGAGGGAAACTTTTTCTTTGGATGTTGTGGTTTAGGTCTAATTTCACCGTATTATTTGTAAATAGGCAGAAGATTAAACGCATTTCATGTCTTACAACAACTATTACAGCAATCCGTCACCGTTTTGTGTATTTTGTTTTAGATGGAGCTTAAAGCGTGTTGCACGAACCTCTACATCATAAAAGAGGACTGACTAAAACAAGAAGGCACAATGTCACGCACAAATAAAAATTACACGAAAATACTAAATATTAAATAAATATTCTGTTAGAAAGATTAAATTATTTCAAGACTTAAACATCAACTAATTGCTAGCAAATAATGTAAATATTGTCTCTTAGAACAATCCGTAAATTAAACAGTTTTCAGTAGGTTTACGTAGGTCAGTAGGGAACATCTTACTGGTAAAAAGTTGGGTTTTTAACTCTATAAAGGTGTTTTTTCACAAAAGAAATCTCAGCATTTATTTAACAACGTCGTAAACATACTACTTTAATATGACATTTCGTTTAGTTAAAATTAAAACATTCAAATATTGCTAAGAAATTTAAAAAAAGGATAATTTCCAAAACATTTCTATGGCCTATTAAAATATATATCGTATAGGCCTATCTGCACACCCAAAAGCTTTATGTACATACATAACTGGCTAAAACAGTATGTGTAGTTTAGTGAACTCATTGGATAGGTAAACATAGCTTTGGTATAAAGAATAGTTACCATATCTGAACCAGTAAAAAATATTCAATATAAAAATATTACACGATTAGTTCCGAGAAAGAATTTTTGACAATTATTTTAGATAATAGCAGATACTTTAATATGGAAAATAATATCGGTAGTAAAGTTAGATTGTGAAAAATTCCAAATATAGAAACAAAATTGTAGTATTTTTGATTGTTTTCCGTATCTCTAACGGTAAGCTAACAAAGTGTCCGTAAACTTCAAATTTGTTAAAAATCGTCCAAGCTTTTGTAAGTAAAAGTGTTCCATAGCTTATTTGTAGATAAAGGTCCAAAGAATGCATATATGCCAGTAAAAAAACGATTAACAAAGTAAAATTAACAAAGTTATTATTAGCTCAAGAAATAAGCATGTTCAGTAACGAAAGGAAAAAGTTCAACTTTAGGCATACCTAAAAAGTAGTAAACATTGTTTGTAAATTGTCTCATAAATGTAAAAAAGTTTCGGTCTAAATATAACTGTATAAAAATGTTTATCAATTTCAAATTTCTTATTTATTTTGAAAACACCAGTTTTTATGTTCCTACTACAAGACTGCTAACAAAACTATGCCTGTTTTGAATAGTAATTTAGGAATATATCCTTTACCCAAAAATAACATATTATTATAAGAAAGTGTAGAGGATAAATCAAAGAAATGAACTGTATACTTGTAAATTATTATTTTTCATAAAAGTATTTGACTTAGCTTTACTTGAATTACAATATGAGATGAAACAAATGAAACCTCGCGGACATATAAAAAATTACCGTTGCATAGCGTGGGAAGTGTTGGTGCATGGGTTGAGATCATTGGTATATGATATGGAACTGTAAATAAATTGTTAAGTTTTAGTTATTTAAGTATGTAAATATGTAATTCTATGTTTTCCCTCAATAAAGCTATATTTGTAGCAACCTTACGCATTATTAACTTACATAAAAAACAATGCCCCCTAAAAGAAAATCTTTAGCAGTTAAAGCTCAAGAAAAGAAAAAAACCGACAACTAGAAACCCCGGAATCGAGGGAATTGCAAAATAATGATTCACTGGCTAAACCTTCTGCTTACTTCGTTACTGGCACACTATTTTTAACCTAAGCTCAAAACCACATTTGTCATTTCAACGAGCGAGGTCTACTGTTCACAGAACTACTAGTATAGATCAATGATATACGTTCAAGTTACCCATCTGTGTTTAGTTACTTATCAGAAACACATAATAATGTTTCTGCAAGGATTTTATACAAAGGGGTACCATAACCTCCTAACAGTTGTTTGAAAGAAAATTTCCCATCATACAACACAATATCAAAAACACAACGAACAGTTCTGTATACAACAATATGTACAAACCACTAGTCAATCTGTGATGTGCGCTCGGAAAGGTTAACTAAGAAAAACATCCGCCACCATCTGAGGACATAGCCTACTATACCTAAAGACAATAAGTAAATTGATGCTTACAAGCATTGTGTTTCGTTTGTGTTACTTTCGTGTGTTGGAAGATAAATCTCCTTTCAAAGAATATAGCATAGCTAGACTACAATAGCAGTGGACCTTCAGTTTTTAACTTACAGTGTGTGTGAAGTCCATTCATTATGTTGTGATTTAATAATAACCCCATCTATAGGTTCCATTAAGATTACAATCTATTCGAAACTTATATTTGGCCGATATAAAATGATGTAGATTTTATTTCAAATAGTTTTCCCAATCCCTATCTAACTTTGTACTTTAAACTTTATTACACGTTGAGCTTTCATGGAAATGTATTTGCCCTTGATGTGGTTAGGGAATTGAAACGTAGCAACCTACTTTAACCCTGATCACTTTGTGCAGAAATTACGACTTTATTTGATATATTGATTTTGTAAAATCAAGATAAACTTGTTTTTCATAATCAATTCGATAAGAGACGCAATGATTGCAGTTTTTAGTATGTTTGATCGATATTTTTGTTCGGTATTCTACAATATAAAGAACATGACACAAAATACGAAGGTAAAATAAAGACTAAACAGATGCAGTTTAAAATGATCAACAGTACAATATTGAGAGTTACAAAACTTTGCTTCGCTCGCAGACTACAAACTCACTTTTTATAGTACTTCTATGATATTCTACATTATTCTCATCGTGGGGGGAACCGGATGGGCTATTAGGACGTGGGAAAAACAAGATGTGCAGAATATTCTCCTATATTTTTGTACATATAAAAACCAAAAGGTTTCATTCTGGTATGAAATATCTTTAAAGAAATTGTTACTTCTGGTCAAAGACGTGCTTCCTGTTGTTGGTTTTCACAGAAAGTAAAGGTGCGGCTATACATACACGTCACGTCACGTCACGTCCCGTCTTTTTTCCAGAGGTATGCTCCCTGTGTAATCAAATGGAGGTGGCTATACATACCCGTCACGTCACGTCACGTCACGTCCAGAAAATATTCGAATGCTCTAGAGAGCATACCGTGCCGTGACGTGACGTGACGTGACGTGACGTGCCGTGACGTGACGGTTATGTATAGCCAGGGGTCACGTCAAGCGACGTCATTTATCTCCGCTTCGGCTTTGTCCGCGCACAGTCGGGAAACATCGTTGGTATAGCTGAATGTTTTTTGACTATATTTTGTTGGCTCCATAACAGAGATAAACAAAAATATTGCACCTTATCAGTTCAAGGGGTGAAGTGTGTCTGTTCACCTGTTTCTTGTGTGTCGTTCCTTCAGTAACATAGTGTTTTGTTGTGCGTCAACCATGGACGACGAGTATTTGAGAACTTTTTGACCCTTCTCACAATTTATACATGAATATCGTAAGGAAGAACTACTGCTGGGAAGAAATTGCAATTAAAATGAATTCCACATGTAAGAAAAATATATTTAGATTGTATACAGTAATATATTTTATCAAAACTAATTTTATCAATATAAATTTAGTATATACATTACTATTATAACTACTATAATAACTTTATAATCTAAAATTATAACTCTATTACTGCGGTTTAGAGGCTCACTTATAAAGTCAAGATAACATTGATAATAATAATAATTGTATAACAATAGTTTAACATGGAAATATATTGACAGTTGACTACAACTGAAACTAACTTTGTGTTTCAGTTATAAAGCACAAAATACTGATAAAATTACAGCAAATTTATTGTAAAAAAGCTAGGTCGGCTGTTTTACTTAATTAGTAATAATTACCTAGGTCAAAATGAATCTCAAGATATAGGTATTAATAGGGTTGTAACCTAAATCTAAAAAACCCCAAAAAGTGTACTTATAAAATATATAACTATTAAAATAAAAATAAAATTTCACATTTTTGATTAAAATTACAATATTTTGTTCTTTTTTTTAACAAGCTGCAATAAAATCTGCCAGTTAGTTCTCTAAAAATACTTATAATTGGGATTGTAACCTTAAACAAAACAAAAAACACAAAAGTACCCTCAAAAATATACGGATTAAATCAAAATAACATTTTAAAATTTTAAAATAAAACTCGAAGATGAGGACTCCTCCATGGTTGACTCAACAGTAAGTAGTGTGACCCAGTGGATTGGAAAGCCAAGATGTGCGCGCGCTACTTTTTGTGCCTGGACGTGACGTGACGTGACGGGTATGTATAGCCACCCTACCTAAAATGACGTTAGTGGACGGGACGTGACGTGACGTGTATGTATAGCCGCACCTTAATTTGCTCCAACTCATCCACACCACAGATTTCATCTTTACAGCATGAACTGATTCAAAACGAGCACTACTTTAAGTGAAATAAACGGTACCAGATAACTGTCACATACTTTCTCCCATTTGAAACTTTATACCTTCCCAAGAGTAGCATAGGAGATGGTTATTTAGAATTGCAAAAGTAGGACATACCATGG
>JAGFPH010000417.1:182003-211856 GCA_018207615.1 Philaenus spumarius | reverse complement strand
GTTGCCCCGGAAAGGCAAAGGTCCTGGGTTCAAATCCCGGTCTTGGTCCATGTTTTTTCACTTGTAATTTAATTTAACTTTAATAGTTCAACAAAATTTAAAAAATATTAAAACATGTTCAGTTAATGTAAGTATAATAATTCACAAGCGCTTACTGGTCCCTATGCTACGTATTACCACAATACACGTAGTCGGAGACATACACAATGTATGTGACGGAGAGAGTAGAAGTGATTCTTTCTTTCTCTCATTCTTCTCGCACTGCACATGCGAGTCAAATGTGCACTCTTTCCTTTCAACTGCCGGTTGAAGTCGAAGAAGGGTAAGTGTTTCACTTTTCTTCTGGTCTGTGAAGTGACCTCTACTGTTCATGAAGAATTTTCACTTCAAACAAAAATGTGTATTATAGCCCGATTTTTCCATAAATGATTAGTAAAAGGAACAATTTTTCATTGTGATGTAATGGAATATATTAAGAAGTATATTTTAATAAACGGAATAAAATAAGAATTACTAAAACGTTTAAATTATTGTTACAGGAGTAAAGTATTGGGAAAATAAAAGTATTGTTATTACTACTGAAATCTTTTCAACCAGACTAAGGATTGCCTTCAATAATACTGATAAATTACCAGCTTTTAGTTACTTTACTTTCTCTTCTAAGGTCAACCTTACTTTACCAACTAATGTACACATTTTATTTCACTTACAATTTATAAGATTTAAATTCAACTAAACTAATGATCGTTATTATGAATGAATAACATTAACCTAATAACTGCTAAAAGTCTTGTATTGTAGACCGCATTGCCATCTGGATGAAAACAATGGAACTAAGTGATTAATGGAGCAGAGAGGTTGCATTGTCTACTCTAAACATTTAGATATACGTTGCCTTAGCACACAACTGTCAGAATATTATATTATAACAATTAAATTAGAGTATTAACGTATTGAAGGAAACGGATCAAATATTGCAGCCAGATGTAGTGATATAGTAGATTCCATTGATGGAACGGTATTAGTATGCTTTTAAAAAGGGTTAAACTTGTTTTGCTATATCTTTCGTATAGTTTATTTGTGTGCATTTAATATTACACCAGTAACTGATGTTTGTACATTTTATATTTTTCTTTTTATTTAAAATTTTAACAAGTGTTATTGAACTTTGAGATACAAAACAAATTAATAGCTTGATTGCTGTTACTTCCACATAATCGCAGTCAATGTACATTATTATACGGTAAACATTAAAATATAATAAACGGTACCAGAAACTGGCACATATTTTCTCAAAAACATATTTAAATTATTAAACAGATTCACAGTGACTTCATGATTGTAGAAGGGAAAGTAGAGGTGATTTTAAACTGGGAGATTAACTAATAAATATTATTAACATTAGCTAGAGATAAAACTATTTGATTGATTTCGAAGAAATTTGCACCAAACACGTCAATTAGGCCTGTATAGATGCACGAAAAATGTCTTCAAACCCTCAAAAATCTGTTATTATTATTATTATTATTAGCTAAACGAGAATTTTTAGAAATATGCGGTTTTTTGCGTATGGTAGGGTACACAGAGGCTACAAATAAGCAAAATTTTATCAAAATCGTTAGAGCAGTTTTTTTTATAAAAAAATAATAACTGATTTTTTGGGAGTTTTTTGGCCAAAAAGGGGGTTGTTTTTCACATTTTTTCGAAACCGTTTTTTGTGCAGCTATACAGACCTACTTGACATGTCTGGTGAAAATTTGTTTGAAATCGATCGAAAAGTTTTCGCTCTAGCTTTGTATATATACAGACATACATACAGAAAAACAGATAGACATTTTGTAAAAACCACGTTTTTGGACTCCCAAAACGGATATTTCTACAAAAATCTCAACATCGATTTTTTTGCAATAACTATACTTTCGCTATACTATAGTATAGTGAGAAAGTAAAATTCATTATATAAAATAGACAGATCCAAATATGTTTAACCTCCGACTCAAACAGAGGAGTGTTATAAGTTTAACGTGTGTATCTGTGTGTCTGTGTACCTGTGTATCTGTGTATCTGTAGCATTGTAGCTCAGAAACAGATGAACAGATTTTGATTTAGTTTGTATTTGTTTGAAAGGTGACTTGATCTATAGTGTTCTTAGCAATGATTCAAGAAAATCTGTTTAGGCGTCAAAGTTCTATTTTTAATTTTGTATTTATCTGTTATAATTTAAGTCTAAGGGTTTTCAATTGTAAACAAAATCACAAATAAATGTGTAGTTAAGAAAAATAAAACACAAAATTTAGTAATTTATAAGCTTGCTTAGCTCACCAACCACCATGGCGAAACCGATGCAAACTGATTATTACACACTCATATATTTTCACCTAAATGACGATTGAGTGTTGACCTTTACGTAGTTAATGTAAGACAGATATTGAAATAGACACGACCGGCCCCAATAATTCAAATTGCAGCGTGGGTCGTCTTTTCACCATTAGTATTTAAATAATCAATAATAAACATTTCAAACAAATGTTCATATCACCAACTAAAGGAACCAATATAATATGTATCACCAGATTTTTTACTTCTAATACAGTAAGCCTTTTGTTTGATTTTACGTAATCTAAAAAAACTGTACTTTAGTATATACAATAATAGACTTGGTATACAATCATAGACTTGGATACTAGGTAAAATTAATTTATTATAAATGTTTCGTTATCTCGAGTTGTTAATTAACAGAAGTTTATTCTATTTATAAAATCATTAAATTATGGATTTTGCAGACTGCGCTGCCATCTGGTGGATAACAACGAAACTACAGAATAATTGATCACAGAGACTGCATTGTTCTGCTGAGTAAATTTAGTTGCAGACGTGTCTATAGATAACCACAGCATGGATCTGTGGTTTTGCGTAATTATATTGAGTATTGAATACTGCAGTTACTAACAAGAGTATATATTCAAACAAGAGAGCTACACTAACGTTTATATGTTTTACGGTTCAACTAACTATTTGGGAAATTAGTCTACTCACGAAGGCGCTGAACTGCTACGTGTACGAAATATATTAGTCGTTTTTGTTTGCGCCACAGCCACAAGATTCTGCTCACGAGCTACTTTGTTCCGCTCGCATCGGTAACACTAGCTTTTCAAATTTGCATCTCGACCTTGCGATTTTCGCTTCACTCGCAGCGGAAAATTCACATTTTTGTGCATTTAGGAAACTTTTATGGTATTTTACGTATTGAAGAATAATTACCTGATTCTAAATTTTCCAATTTGATTGCCAATAAACATGTTTTGGTTCGTTGTAGGCCTAACCTAAAATTATGTCAAGTTTTTATCCATTTCAGCTGTTTTTATGTAACAGCAGATGTGTTTGAACTGAATTATACTCCAATATGCATTTTCTTTGATTTTCGTTTGTTTTGTTTTAGTAGTGCATGCAAACAAGCATATGTTGCTAAGCTTTTGATTTGAACAGATGTTTTGTTTAAATTTTCAACATTTTTACGATTTAAATAAAAAAATTACCAAATCTTTTCTTAGTGGGCGTCTATGACGCCATAAGAATATGCCTTTAAATGTTCGTAATTGTACCTTAAGTAGCTTTTGATCTACGTTGATTCTATGTAGATAGTCCGTCATAGTGACATAGCTGCGTGTACGATAATAATATACAGGAAATTATTGAGTCTTGCTTACCATGGTTTCAGCCAGTATTAAGCCGCCTTGTAAAAGCAGTCACTGGTGAAACCATGGTCTCCAAGACTCAACAAATAATTAATTGTAGAACTTAGTAAATATTGTGAGTGTACTTTATCCTTAAAATTGAGTTCTACCAAGTCTCTTCGGTCAATAGTATATATTGAATACATTCGTAATACATTTTTTGATCTGCTTCAAAAATTCGAATAAAATATTGTTTTTGTTTGTTTGTGGTTTTACTTTTAAAATGTTTTCAGTGCTATACAAATATGTACGGACATAACGTAAATCATATTTAGAGCATGTACATAAATTTTCCTTAAAATACAACATATAACATTTAAAAGCTTTATTGGAGAAAAAAACACAGAGCAGTATGAAACATTTAACCACTTTATGATTTTTAAATGTAATATTTATTTCCATTGATCTTAAAGGGATCTGCCACCAGTTAGGCAGATAATTTTATTTTTTTTAATTTTTTATAAATGAAATTTTCACCACCAAAAGTGGTAGAATTAACCTAAAACCCATGAATATATGTATAACAACTCCCTTTTTCTTCCTTGAAGTACATTTTATTTTATTTCTCCGTTTTTACAACGGTATTTTTAAACTTTTGAATTACTTTTTTATTTGTGGATGGATTTTATTTTTTTTTTTTCATTTGTTCACTATGATTAAAGGAATTTGTCCCAGCATTTTAACTACTGTAACACAACTAGGAAATTATTTACACTCTTTTACGTATTTTTTTTCATTTTTAATTTCAAAAAAACATTTTTTAACCTATGGCAAAATTATTGTACAAAGCTCTCTATACCAACATATCATCACTATAGTATAAAGATACTCTGGTAAAAATTTCAGTCAATTATCTCTTGTAGTAAAAACGTTATTCAACATTATGTGCTGAAAAACTCAATTTTCGGGAATCGTTTTACAAAGTTGAGCTAACACAAATGCACTGAGTAAATTTACCTATTTTAAAACTGACCAGCTCCATATGTGTCCCTATCTCTGGGCATATTTTCTTCTTCTTCTCTTAGCTGAGCTTGTCTTTTCTGTTTTCTGTACTTTTGTTATATATTGCTTTTTCTAGCTTTGCGTATTCGCAGACGTGTCGCGTCTTTCTGCTTGGCGAGTTGTACAGTAGACACACCAAGAGATACACCTGTTGTTTTTAGTAGCTTTGTCATGGTAAATAAATAGCCTTTATTGTCCATACTGATTCCTTCAGCAATCTTGGCCCAAGTTTACTATTCGACCATAGGCCATCCTGTGGCAAAAGAAATGCAAGAATAGTAAAAAAAACCTAAAATGTTCTAACCTATAGTATTTAGTTGCAGTATTCAACCTTATTTTACCTGTATTTACCTGTATTCAACATTTAACAGTAGAAAGTAAAACAACGTCTTTGTCTGCAAAAATATTAGGCTAGTAAACTTATACCGCAATCCCAACCTCAATTTTTTTGTTTTTATGTGTAGGGCTTATGTGGTTTTTGTACACTTATTCCAAATAACGTCATGTAATGTTTCATTAGCGTTTCTCCTTTGGAGCAGAGTTTCAGTAACTCATCTTTTAACTCATCTTCAGTAACTCATACAAGTGTCTGCACACTGTCTAATCTCACAAGTCAATCACTCGCGACCGACCACTGTTATACGAGCAAAAATTACTCACATAGGCCTAAAACACTTTTAGCATTAAAATTATATCATTAATTCGCTAGTAAATACAAACAATGTTACAATGCACCCGTAAACATAACCTCAACAATCAGGTCGCAATGAATATGATCAATGTCAGCTGTCTGTACAATCAGCTGATGTTGTGTCCTCAAAACATTTAATATATTATTATACACTGGCAAAAATGTATATATAATTATATGAATGTAAATACATGTAATAGTTGGTCTTAGATCTAAATGTAGGATAAAGATGTAATATTGTTCAACTCTAACAATAAAAGCCATAATTCCAGAAAAATTAACAAATAATGTGGCAAAGTATGAAAAATTAACAAAATACCGATTTTTGAATAATAATTTTTTAAATATGAAAAACTGCTCAAATTCGCTTAAAATGTTGTATACATGTTATATCAAAACAAAAAGTAAAAAAAATTGTCAAAAAAATAAATACCGTAAAAGTGGTGGCGGATCCCCTTAATAAGCAAATAGTTGAAATATTAAGTGTTTTTTTCTAATATTCTACAATCTGGACGATAATAGCAGGTACAGGCATATACAAAGACATAATTTTAACAAACATTTATTCGTCTCTTGCAAAAGTGACTTCATTGTTTTGAAAGGCATTGAACAAAACATACGTTATTCACGGAGACTTGACAGAAGAGGCTCTCAGGCTCAAAAGAATTCTTGGCGCGGAATGTTACTGAGACAAAACGGTCTCTATTGTTGAAATGTTTTCACTGTTCCTTGACTCGTTACGTTTAAATAGAAAGTTTCAATATTGTCTCACTTATGTTGAATTCCACGTTTGCAATTATGAATAAAAAGCGACCAACGTGTCGCTTCCAAACTCACTCTTATCTAGTTAAACGCGACAGAACCTAGCAATGTGTTTGATGCAATGAATTACCTTCTAAGGTCCGTCTTGTTATTGCAAATAGTTTTTGATCTAATTACGTTTATTACATGTTTCGAAGTCTTCACAACGTCATCATCAGATACCTCTTGTTTTTTCATTCACTCTAGGAACTCGTCACACATTAAATTGTTAAAACACTTACACAAACACAAAAACATCAAACAGCCCTGTCCAGGACCCGTGTGCACTCTATTAAGTCCGGTGAAGCACTGTCGCTATAAGCGGTGCGGCCTACTGATGCTAATCACTTTTGAACTTAGATAAATGTTTGAGAGCTGTGTCATATAAATGATTTGACTGGAAAGACAGATGGTCATTTGAAATGTCATCGGGTTTCCTTTTAAACACTCTATATATATATATCAAACTCCTCTTGTGAGCTCATTATTCTGACCGTTGTGCATAAGTGTAATGTCTTCACACTAGAATGAAAACTACATGGTCTGTGATTGTTTTCAAACAAGTGGCTAGCATAATTAGAGTTGGCAATTGGCCTTTATTATTGGGAAGGTGTGCTTTATGCAATATTAAGAAAACAAAATCAATATTACTCTCGCCTTCCACGCAGGTAATAGTATTTCATCATTTCTTAAACGCAGAAATAAGATTACTTTGGAAAATCAATCTGGTGTTTATAAAATATCCTGTCCTGATTGCAACAAATATAGGTCAAACAGGGACAACGTTCCTATGCTGATAAAAAGAACGTTCTTACCGACAGTGCTTCACCGGACTTAACAGAGTGCACACCAGTGCTGGACAGGAATCTTAAAAATGTTTTTGTGTTTGTGTAAGTGCTATGTGTTTTAAATATTGTAATGTGTGACGAGTTCCTAGAGTGAATGAACAATATAAGAGCTATCTGATGATGAAGTTGTGAAGACTTGGAAACATGTATTAAAAACGTACTTAGGTCAAAAACAATTTGAAGTCAGAAGACGGACCTTAGACGGTAATTTATTGTATTATTCTACTGTAACTTGGTACCGAAAAAAAATTATATTTTTTAAATTTTCGTAGATGTTTCAATGGCCACACTAAACAGTTTAAAGCACAATGCAATCACAGCTTTTTGCGTAACATTTCACAAATTTGATATACCACAAGTAAGGTAAATCGACCTTTACTACTTAAAAAAAATCGGTAACCAGTTATTTCAATATTCTGGCAATAAATTCGACGATATTCACGTGTGTGTAGACACTTATGGACAAGATACAACAAGATCAGCTGGCAGCTTGGTTTCCATTGCCATACCCATGTTCAAAATAATCTATTCAACAGTTCTATTTTACCGTTATAAAGCGTTGTGGTTTTATTTAAAATAGTTTACAACAGATTCCCAAAGCTGTCTAACTTTCTACTTAAAACTTTATTGCAAGTTGAGCTTTCATGGAAATGTATCTATCCTCCATGCGGTTAGAGAACTGCAGTGTAGCAAGCTACCTTCACCCTGGTAAATTTGTTCGGAAATTACAGCTACAATGTACCTAACCTATACATGGTTTAGATATATTATTTTGAAAAGTCAAAGTATTAAACTGTTCAACAAAAATCTTGTATAGGTATTATCTTGCAATAAAAATTCACTCCTTGTTCGAACAAAATGCAATCATTGACAAGGACCTACTACATACTTTAGTTTGTATATATATATCTATTAACATTTTACTTTCGTTAGATTAATGCCAAATTTAATTCTTCAAACAAGTAGGCTTTGATGCAATTTATTAGGATTAAATAAAACACCGGTTTTTATTTCAATTATTTAAAATGTCTTTTTGATTACGTTATTTAATTTGTTTCTAAAGAGTTCTATCTAAGTAATTTCTGGTTAAGGGGCATCTAAACATATACGTAACGCGGGGCTAACTCCTGATACTGATACACCTTATTTTGCTTTTGTAAAACTAAAATAAAGAATATTAAATTTGGATGTTTGAGAAAAAGCAGTATTAGTCATTTTAAAAATAGTGCGGTGTAATCCAAAATTAATATCGGAGTTTCAAGGCTATGTAGTATTAATTACATTTAATTTACATAATTATAAATTATACATTAAACTACTAGGGCCCCTGAAAAGTCACAGGCAGATTAATTAGATACACATCTGAAATAATATGTCATTTGAAAAATACAATTTAAAAAAAAAACTTTATATTATTCTTTATGCTGACGGGGATTTTTATCTCGGTAAATGTGTACATAAGGATTATAAAACTGTAGGCCTACTTGTACAAAAATTGTATTTATATACTCTTCGTTTTATATATTTAATAAAAGATAAGAACACTGTATTTTAATTGTTTTTTATTCCATATTGATAGTTCAAATGATTTAGAGGTTATTAACATTATAGTAAAGAAATTAATAATCGAAATGTTTATATGTTATACGAAGGTTTTCGAAGTCAAGCGAATATTTATCTCTTCTTTAAATTTGTATAAAAACAAATATATTGACGATGAAAGGTTGTATTTATTACAAATCTATATATAAAGCAAATCTTAGAACATACTGCAGCATACATTAGTTCTATAACTCATATTTAAATCCAATCGACTTCACATGCAATTATAATGATTGAAGTTGTAAACATAACCCCAACGTATAATGTACGCTGGGTTTCATTTAAGTATTACAGATGATGGGTGAAATCAGCTGTTATATGTTACTCACGTACGTACAAGAAGTTTTGTTGGTACACAAGTGCGCATGCGCTAGTAACAAAGATGGCGACTAGTGAACAAAAAGCTTTTTCTGTTTTACAGTAAAAGCTTTTATTCGAAAACCGCGCCGCTCTACCCACCTAGTGGACAAAGCTTTTATGTTAGAATTTTAATAAATTTTCCTTTTTCTTGGAAAAATTACTCTTTTAAATTTTCAATTTAAAAAATTAAATTATCAATTTATTGCCAAATGTTTGCTCTAAATAATAAACCATATGACGTTTTCCTAGCTCGTTTAGATTTTAAGTAATATGATTCTAAACAAAGTTATTATTTCGTCGTCAGTAAATTTTATTCGAGGTCGGTAGTTTTCCACGCCGCGCCGCGCCGCTCTACTGACCGGACCAGCTCTACCGGACGACCAGCTTTACTCGGACTTCGGCGATAAACATGAACTTGAAATTCAGAATCATTGCAGCAAACGCGTTACATTTATACGTATATTTTATGAGCTTCTTCATCCTTTTGAACTTAAATTAAAAAGCTACCGTTTACAATACATTTTTGTTCATCAAAAACGTCGTAAAAGAGTTTAAATTCATAATTTCGAAATTTGAAAAAAACAGTATAAGACATTAAATTTGTAGAACATTATTACGAAGTAAATAATTATGAAGAATAACATTGTGTGTGTTTAACTATAAGTCTCAAAGCTTTCATAGATCTAACAAATACATGTGAAAAAATAAATTTGATATTCAGTTTTAAACGCAATTAAATGCTCGGATTTTAAATGATTAAATTTCAATTTACTAAAATATGAGGCGCCAAGTAGAGATCAAACCTTGAATTTTGTCCTGTGCGACTAATAAAGGCTCTAACGATATCATATTGATAAATAAAAGCAATTTTAAAACTTTTACTTCATTTATATTTTCCAATTAATTATACACTTCTCTCCTAATGTTTGTATATACAAATTTAGGAATTCTACCATTTAAATCTTATTAGACACAAATCTGAAAGTATTTATTCAAACAATTGTTTCACTACTAAACACTGTTTTGTAATAAAATAAAATAGTACCACCACAAATAAATAAGGAAATAACGTTAGTATTTAAATTTAGAACTGAAACATATTCTGATATAAAATTACTAGGACCTCCACCCTTGCTCTCTTCGCTCAATAACCCCGGCGGCGACCTATAGCGAAGCAAATGCAAACATATTATTGTATAAACTGATATTTCATGGAAATGACGATTGAGGGGTGTCCTATAAATAGCTGATGTAAGACAGAGATTAAAATAAACACGACCAACTAAAAAAATTCGTATTATGGCATTAGTTTGTTGTAATTTTACCATTCATATTTTAATAATCGATAATCAGAATTTCAAACAAATTTTGATAATACCTACTAAAGGAAACAATATAATATATAGTAACAAATTATTATTATTATTACCTTTTTGGTACCTTCATGTGACTTCTTTTTCGTCTTATTACAAAGACTCGTTTCGGAGTCGGAACGCCATCTTCAGTACACGTAGTACAACTACTCTAAGTTCGCGGACCATGAAACGACGTGCACCTAATAAACAGTAAAAATAAATGTGCACGTGTAGATCTCTGTGTGTGTAGTGTATTAATATGTTTTATCAAAGATTTAATGTTTTGACGACATCTACGGAGTAGTGTACTGAAGATGGAGTTACGAATCCGAAACGCGTCTTTGTAAAAAGACAGAAAAGAAGTCACATGACGGTACCAAAACGGTAATAATACAATTTATTACTATATAATAATATTATATATATTATTTATTTGCTGTCAAATACAGTCTGTATTTGTACTTTACCTTTTATGTGGCTACATATTTCACTGCCACAGGCAATATCATCAGGCCAGCTATCTATGTCCACTCAAACAATTATATATACACAACATTCATGGTAACACATATTTTCGTACATTTTTCGTACACGTCACATAAATAAATAAATTTGTTCAACATTGCTACACTTGAGAGGTACCTCATTCTGGTGTTCTTCCTCTAAGAATGATTTGGAAAGATAAAGGTGCAGCTCTGTTCAATTCTTATCAGATTATACCTTGTGCCTTACTAGATTTTTTTAAGTCTCTTTGATTTTATGTTGTTGGCAAAATATTCGACCATAAAGGCAATTGGAAGCAAAATTCAATTTTTCATTTAAGATTTTTTCTGGGTTGCTTTTGTGGTGTTTATAAATCTCATATTCTTCGATGACGTTTATGGTGTGACCTTTATTTATTTTATGTATCACTGACATATTATACTGTATGCTGGTGTAAGAATGTATGTTATCAATTAAATGGTCTGTGAATGCTGAGTTTGTAGTTCTATTGTTTCTGCTGCTAGGTAAATATGCTCTTTAAATCTTTCTCTAAATGTTCTGCCTTTTTGTCCAATGTAATATTTATCACAATCACTGCAATTTAGTTTGTATATGCCACTATTGTTGTATAGGTCTTGGTTATTTCTTGTGTGGTTGAAATATTGTGATGAACTGTTTCTTGTTCTGTAGGCTATGTTGTAATTGTATTTCTTGAAAGAGTTGCGAACTTGCTGATCAAAAATTGGTGTGTATAACCTTCTAAAAACGATATAATTTGCACTCACATTGTAGCACCGTAACGTGTTGCAGGTGTAAAATCGGCGTGTTAGTAAACACACAAACATTACCTATTTAAATGACTTACAATTCCTGTTCTTTACACAGGGTGGACTGGTGGAGCCGTCAGAGCAATGGATATGAATAAGTCAAGTTTGTGAGAAGGAGTTCAAAGTATTCGATGGAGATAATTTACTCAAGAATGGACAAAATGTAATGAAAGACTTAGCAATGGCAGTGTCACAAAAGTGTAACGACTTCCCATTGGAGGTTATTACATCATACATTAAAATGAGAACAATAATAATAATAAAGGAATTAAACCCCAAACTTTGTATGAAAAAATCAAGAAAAGACAGAGCATCGATAATTCTGAAGTTAGAAAGCGGCTAAACAAAGTGAAAAAAATTGCTACATAACTCATATATTTTTTACATTTTAGTTTTAGGTAATAGGTTTTTTAAGTTGAAATGTTATAAAGCATTTTAATAAAATCCATGTCCATAAATGTACAGTGAATAATTACACAGTTATAATTAGTGATTCTGTAGCAAAACTAATAATAACATTATTGTTATTCATGTATATAACTAAAAATACTTTTACAAAATGAAAAGAACATTTTATAATATCGTATACGCTAGTTATTTAGGTTTAAATGAAGTGTTTGTTCAATTTGGTAACCATAGACCGAAGAAAATTTAACGATGTGTAGCTTTTATTGGCCTGGTATTGCTTTTTAAAATTCATTGGGATGCTTCAATTTGTCGACAGGCATCATGAGTAAAGTAAATGTAAAGTTGCAGTATAATTCTTTTAGGGTCTTTAATTACGTTATAGAAGAGGTAATTTGTATTTTAGCTATATAAAAAATAAGCGATAATTTGTTTTAGTGAGCACTGATATTAAGTCTCATTTTAGATGAAGTTTTCAAACTGTATTCATTCCATATTCGAGAAGTGTAATCACTTACAAATTAAATGCAAATTGACAAAATAATAATACACACTGTAATATTCGCTGTCTATATTACAAACACAGATATGAACTGTCAACATTATTACAACAACAAATATGCACATCAACAAACACTATACAATGTGTACTGTGTGAACAGATGCCAAGCATTGCTTATTAACTGCCAGAGCTAGTGCGACTTATCGGAGGGCCGGTCACTGCGTGACGGCATCGCACTTGGCTGGCTTGAACCACGAAAACGGTCTAATGCGTCAACCTTGTTCTCTAACAACCTTGTTCTCTAACAACCTTGTATTGGGAGTACCTTCAATACACAATGCATTGCGTGCTTCGCACGCCAACCCCACGGTAGAATCCACCAGGCTTTGAACCGGGTACTTTTATTGTATTTTACGTTTTGATCGATTTGGGAGAACCAAGCGAGCTACAAAGTCGCGTAAAAGGACAAAATGTGCGAAATGGCATCTCACATTTATATTTGTAGAAAAAAACTCTAAAAATAGTTACTTCCTGTCAAAAAACGTACTTCCGGTTTGTTGGATTTTTTCGCTAACGAACTCGTTCGAGCGACGTAGACACCCAACATGTGTACCGAATTTGAACCAAATCGGACTTAATATGCGGCCGATAGATTGCGAACACATATATACATATATATATATGTGATTTTTAATGACGTGTTATGGGGACCATGATCGTTGCTCATTTCCTACTACCGAACTTGGGTCTTACCATAAGGGCCACTGCAATAGCTCATTTTTCCTATGGAAATTCGCTAATAATACACTGATTCTAAATTTACTAAGTAGCTTGCTACAGTAATGAATGTGAACAAACATGTGCTAAACTTTTGATCCAAGTCATTCATTCAGTCAGGACAAAGCTCGTATATATAGATGGGTTTGTTTATTTCTCTACACTTTGAAGATGATTTGTGTTGTGTGGCCAGTGACAGCCGATCCTTGGGGAAATTCTGATCCAATGGTTGGGTTTCGTTTCGCACTACGTTACACTCTGAGTATGTTTTTTTTTATTTTTGGAGGTGAAGGATTTATAATATGGGAACTTACCAAGTATTATTTTAGTACCAGTTCTTAATTTTCACTCAATTGGAATAATAAATATTGCTTTTAAATACAGTAAAAATGTATTATATAATCATTAAATTTTTAATATTTATATGACAGTGCAGTCATTAGTTCAGAGTCGATTGCAAAATAAAATATTTAAAAAAAACAAATTTGGTTTGATATTATCCAAAGAAAAGTAGTGGCTTAAACTCGTTGACCGTTTTGTTAATAAAGACAAACGAGTCGAAAACACTGCAGACTCTAATCAAAATACTAATTAGAAAATTTAAGTATAACTGTAATAAATTCTGTGTATTAGTTTTAAGCCTGAGATTGATGGAGTTATTATTGACCGAGCGAAGCGAGGTCTCCGTTTTAGCTCGACCGTACGGCATTTCGTCTGTGTGTCTGTCTGTCTGTCTATCTCACGATTACGGCCAAACGCCAAACGCCTTGACCGATTTTAATGATTTTTTGCATGAATGTTCCTTATTCCTAGGCCGAGCGATGTACCGTATATATACGGTGTTTTCCATTTTTCTTTTTAAGCCCTCAAATAAAATAAAAATGGCGGTCGGACCGTTTCTCTCAGTGTAAGTTTTCTTCCAAAGCCAGTTTGTGGCTTAACCGTAAGACGAATTTAAAAACTAATAACATTCAGCGAGTAGAAAATTTGATTTTTTATTTATTTATTTTTTTAAAATTTATTATTTTGAAAACACCAGTTTTTATGTTCCTACTACAAGACTGCTAACAAAACTAGCCCTATTTTGAATAGTAATTTAGGAATATATCCTTTGCCCCAAAATTACATATTATTATAAGAAAGTGTAGAAAATAAATACAGTGTAAAGAATTGAACTGTATACTTGTAAATTATTATTTCATAAAGGTATTTAAAATTTTAAAATTTACTTGAATTACAAAATGAGATGAAACAAATGAAACATCGCGGAGATAAAGAACCCCCCCAAAAATGACCGTTGGACAGCGTGGGAAGTGTAGGTACATGGGTTGAGATCACGACGATTTAACATCGTTTGTTTTCATTATTTCTAATATTGGAATATGATATGGAACTGTAAATACATTCTTAAGTTTTAGTTATTTAAGTATGTAAATATTTAATTCTATGTTTATCCTCAATAACTCTATATTTTAGCTACCTTACGTATTATTAACCTAAATAAAACACAATTCCCCCTAAAAGAAAATCTTTAGCAGTTAAAGCTCAAGAAAAAAAATAAACGAGAACTAGAAACCCCGAAATCGCGGGAATTGCAAAATAATGTTTCACTGGCTAAACCTTCTGCTTACTTACTGGCACACTATTTTTAACTTAAGTTCAAAACCACATTTGTTATTTCAACGAGCGAGGTCTACTGTTTACAGAACTACAAGTTACAAATAGTTCATCTACCTTCACATTAAAATTCATCTACCTTCATTTAAAATAAGTTTATTGTTGTATTTATCGCTTTGACCTGACAGAAAAACTGACTGAGGTAGAATCAAAGTAGATCAACAACCAGTCAAGATACAAATACGAAAATTTAAAGGTGATTTTTTATAGTTTACCATAGACCCACACTAAGATAGGATTTAGCAAAATGATGATATTAAAACATACAATGCTTTAATCCCATCCCTACAAGAGGTAAAACAGCTGTTTAAATCAAAACCTTAGTAACACATGTTTCTTGAATACATTTACATTTATTACCATAGCAATAAACTTAGCAAATTTAGAACCAGTTAGTTATTCTTCACAACCAAATTTTTTTTTATATTAAGTTAACAAAATAAAAGCAAACACAAACAAAATGTCAACATAAAGGCTTCCTATATTATAATTTAATATCTGTTGTTACATATCTTCATATATATAAAATACAATGTATGTCTGTCTGTCTGTCTATCTTATGTTTGTCCTTTATGCGTTACCAAACCGTCCATCCGATTGCTTTGACATTTTGCATAGTAACACAGGTTAACCCTGGGAAGGTTTTAGGCGATTTACCGAAGCCCTAGGACATTAGGGCTGTGTCCCACTGGACTTCAATCAAAGTTTCAATGTTAATCTTATGGAAGAAAGATTTCTTTTGATTTTATCAGGGTCACAAAAACAGCTGTTCGTATAAAAAGCATAGCAACACGTCATGTTTGTTTGCATTAATTACCATAGCAACATTACTTAGCAAATTTGAAGAGTATTAGCTTTTTGAGGTTACATTGACAAACTAAAAACAAACACAAACAAAAATCAACGAAAAATGCTTAGCATATTTTAATTCAATACAAACATTGGTTGTTACATACCTATTATATATTAAACAGCTGATTTGGATCAAAAACTGCACATAATTTTAGGTTAGGCCTACAATGAACCAAAACACCAATCTATGAAATTTATGCTTTGTTTTGTTCCTCATGTTTCATCGATGCAACCATAATGTGCCACAGCGAAGCATGGCAGGATACAGCTAGTTATAAATAAAATACTGTAACTGATTTGGATGGACAATTAACACAATCTTAGCTTAGACCTTTAATATTGAACCAAAACATATTTCTTGAAAACGTTCATTAACACAGCAACCAACTTGACAAATTTAGATGTAGATAATAATTTTATTATTTTTCACTCCGAACAGCTGTTTTAGGTTAGGTGAAAGCAAACACAAACAAAAATCAACGAAGAAGGCTTGCTGTATTATAATTTTAACTCCTGATATTATATATTATATTGTTGCCTTTAGTTGGCATTATCAAAATTTGTTTGAAATTTTGACTATTGTTTATTTAAATATTATAGGCCTAATGGTAAAAACCCCTTCACCAGTCGTAGCTCCAATTATTGTGGATGATTCGTGTCTATTTCGATCTCTGTCTTACATTATGTATGTATGTCACCGCTACCCCCATCACTCTATCTAGATCCAAGTGCCTCTGTACTACTCAATCGTAATTTGAATGAAATATCAGAATACACACTATAATCTGTTTGTATTTTCTTCGCTACGGCGGTTGATGAGCGACGCTAGAAGATGTTGGAGCCCCATAGTTTATTTTAATTAAATAGCATTTTTGAATGTAAAATTAATATTTGTGTTTGAAATATTAAAAGATTACTCTTTTTTGCATTTATATGACAATTTGTATTTATTGAATTTTATTTTTAGTTGATTTTCCATTAAAAGTTTAGAAATTACAATTTTTGATTACATAAATAGTAAATAGATATATTATTAAAATACCTTCTAATTTTTTTTCTATCACCATAGCTATTTTATAATTGTAGGGCTGAGAAGGCAAGGGGTATAAGTGTAGTGAAGTTAGTTTTGACAAAACTCAGTTTAAAGTTAAACTGTCAAAATCCAGGTAAAACCATGATCATATATTTTTTTTCGCCACTAGATCTCCGCACACGATAGACTTACAGTTATATTAATTTTCCACAAACATTTTTAAGTGTTGAAGAGCCAGTTTCGGCACTTAACTCCATTATTTAAAAAATTTCACTTGTACCCCTTGGCTTCTTAATTATTAAAAGACTTTAAAATAGGTTAATTCGATAATATAAACCCAATCTCAAATATACTTTACTATTGAACGTAAAAATGTATTTTTTTTTTAGTTGGAAATGCAGTGTATACAGTATTATAGAGATAATTAATTACAAATATTTAACTGTTATTATAAATTAGTAATATTGTCAGTCATCTGGCAGAGTACTAGAGCTACAGCACTGACACAAGCGTTGTGTGAAAGCCTTTATAAACCTGTATATCTAGTCTGGGCATTGTCCATTGTTCTACCACTAACCATAACCAAATCATATGCTGTATTGAAGCCATGATTTATGTATTACAATCACATAACAACAAGTACTGTAGGCTTACTAGGCTAGACTATGGCTGTGACATACATTAGTAATGCACCATGCATACAATAGAACTGGGACACCGAAGTACAACTCTATTTGTGGTAGTATGTTGTACAAATTATTAGCGAACTTCCATTGGAAAGATGAGCTATTGCAGTGACTTTATATTCAAAACAATGCAACTTTATTGGTTTAATAATAATAGACTGTTTCGGGTAACAAGTCCATTTAATCGATGAAAACCATGATTACACGGACATTGGCAATAACTTTAAACTTCTAAAGATTTTCAGAAAGGGAAATTTGCTAATTTTGCGGAATAGTTTGAAATTTATAAGTCATTTTAAGTAGAAAACCAAAATTACAATCACCAATTATTAAATGACCAATTCAATTTCGACTCGAACACCCTTTACGCCAAAGCGTTAGGAATCAAAAATATAGGGGAAAATTATATTACAGTGCGCACAGTAACGTGTGTTGTCGTTTTACTTAATGTTTGGATCCATGTTTGCATGTTTGGATAATGTCTAATCAATGAGAGATTTCTGATAATGGGGTGTACGTTCCGAAACGTGTCAAACAAAAACGAAAAAGATGTAACTAACGGATAAATATTGGGAGTTGTATTATTGTATAATATATTTAAAAAATGTGTACAACTAATTCTACTAATATATTTTTATTACACAGACAGCTATTCAGCGCCTTCGTAAGTAGACCAATTTCAGAAATGGTATTTTGAAACCCTAAAATATATAAATTTAATTTTGGAAATTCGCTCAATTCCCATCAGTGGTTCAGCTGTTTGATCTAATTTTGTGCATTTCCAGTAATTGTTCCTCCGTAACATTTCCTTAGGATTATTAATTATAAGTACGTTTCGCTTTTCCAGTTTTGCCCATTTTCCTTACTTTTTTTCTCTTAATATATCTACCAAGTTGAAGTTATTTTTGGTTAACTTAAAATATAAATTAACCGAGATAAATTGTAACAAAAACACTATACTTGGGGCATGGTTACTAAACAGTTATACTTCATGAGATTAGTCCCCGTGGGTTTAGGCAGAGTCCGGTTACATTAGATGTAATTTATAGCGTACAGCGTTACAGTGCAGTGTTATCTTTCTTGGGACATTAATTCAGGTTTTAGAGTTAAATATTTACTTCTTACTCCTGCAGTACATTTACTAATTTAGGGTAGATTATTTTTGTGCCACCTTAAACTTAATGAAATACTTAATGGTAGGGATCGAAATCAACCTTTCTAATAATTTATCACTTATATTTTTTCACACAAGAAACATCTTTATTTCACATACAGAGAATAAAATTAGTCATCTTTATTTACATAGCAAAACTTAACTTAAAAAATGTAAACTAAAGGCCTAATATCCATGGATAATATTTACCGTTTCAAGTTCTCCAACAAAAGAAAAACTAGCAACCCCTAAAGTTCTTACGCGATTACTCTAGAAAACAACAGATTAAAATTACATAAATAAAAAGGTGCAATCTACAAATTGCAATATAAATTAAAAAATAAATATACAATAAAAATAAAACTGTTCGCGTATTATTTGACAAAGCACATTAATATTACAAAATACTCCTCCTAACCAAAAACCAACACTTCAAACAAGAAACTGTAAACATCATTTTATAAAAACAATTAATTATTTTTGAAATTTAATATCGGTTTTTCTGTAGTGATATCGCTTTTGTTGGCAGTTTCTCGTCAGAAATGATTGCGGTATGTTCCATTAAAATATATATATATATGTTGTAAGCAAATACTTTTATACTGCTAGTTCAGATAATTTAAATTTTTGTGAATTATAAATGTAATTTATTGAAAAAAGTTGTTTGTTAGATGAGAAAATTTATAGATCAAAAACGTTGCCAAAGTTAGTCTTAATGATTGTAATTTTGTAAAAAGAAAATAGATAAAATAAACAGTTTTGTCAGCTTTTACATTTGAATAAAAAGTGTTTCAGATATATTCAAAATAATTTTAACATACACACATTAAAAACACATTTCAATACTTGTCAAATAATTTAATTTTACGGAATTTTATTTTATAAAGATAATTTTGTTTAAAAATGTCCCAAAAAATAAGATTCTAATTTATTTACTTATAAACTTAATTTTGGAAATTCGCTCAACTCACGTCAGCGGTTCAGCAGAATGGTCGAGTTATTATTTAATTATATTGCAGTTCAACGAAGTAATAATAATACTTTATTATTCATAATAATTAGTAATATAACTTTTTAGGTTGGTCAACAGAGTACACAAACTAATAATCTCTTTTGAAAATAACATCCTAAATAATATCTTACAAAATAAAAGCTAAATATGTCCTTCGCCTATTCAGATTACACATTTTCACAATACAAAAATAAATCATATAAGAAGATAAACAACAATAAATCCTTATATATTATTTTTCAAAGATTTTTTTTTTTGTGACAAAGATTCTTTATAAAAATTAAAGATTCAAACATAATTTGAAAGCTTATGTCCCCCGCTATTGACACAAAATAGACAAACAGCTAAAAATAACGTTTTCGTTAAACAAAATTATAAAACAAACTTTTCTAACGAAAGGCGCCATCTATTAACAACCTGTTTAACTAACATGACAGCTGTTGGTATAATTGTTTACATTCTATATGCAAGTGTAATCTATCACGCAATCAATCAAATTAAATCAACGTAAAGCGTTATAAGTCGTTATAAACGGTTATTTATAAACCAACGTAATTAAATAAACGAAATTAGGTGAATTACTAAATGAATGTATTAAAAAATTTAAGTAATCCTAACTTGCAAAAAATTTGCAAGTGTCAGCTAGTTATATATTACTAGGGGAGACCCCTGCGTGCTCCACACGCCAACCACCAACGTAACCTTCTAAAAACATATGTTATGTTTTATTTATAATAAAGGTGTAGTATTAATAATAACCTCAAAACTAAGACGGTAAATAATGTTAAATGTTCAATTTAAATTATTTCTTATATTTTAAAGCAGTTATAATAACGGTTAAAAGAACCAGCAAGGCTCAGGTCTACTCTTTAAAATCCTAACTAAAAGCTAGAAATACAAAAATAATTGCTTCATATTTTGAAATCAGCTGTTAATGGAAATATTGGAGAAAATATTATCTGTTATTTTATTCAATTGGTTGCTATGGTAATAAATGTAAATACATGTGTTGGTTTATCATTCTAGTCCTAACCTAAGAATTTTTCCGATTAAATTTATAAATAATGAAATAAAAAAAGATTTTTATCGAAATGAAATTATAGCCTATGTTACTCAGGGATAGTGTAGCTTTTTATTAGTAAAACTATTTTTTCAATTGGTTCAGTAGTGCCAGAGATTACCCCCTACATACAAACAAACAAACAAATAAACAAACAAACAAACAAACTTTACCTCTTTATAATATTAGTATAGATATAGTTTTAAACAAGCACAAAAAACCATGATGTACCGTCCAGTTAGGATTGCCTTTCTAATAAGAATTTTTTAAAGTATAGAATATTTCCTAGATACACTATATTGGATAAATCGTACTAATAATCACAATACCGAAGTATATGTGGTTTTGTTTCTTTATACATCCAATATGAGTTACGCGGTATGGCCAGTGACAGCAGATCCTTGAGGAAATTTCATCCTAAGGTTTAGTTTGTGTTACGCATTATGTTAACCTGAAGCAAGGATATTGTTCTTTGTGAGACAGTACACGAGGTAATCTCACCATGACCTTAAAACCGTCCCTTTTTTTATAAGAGATTACTATACAAATAATTTATTCGCCATTTATATATCTAAACGACTTTGTCATGATATGGAATCAAAGAAGAACAAATACTACTAAGATACAAATATGACAATTTCAAGGCATATTCTTATAAGGTTATAGACGTACAATAAGAAAGGGTTTTGTAAAATTTTAATGTTAAAGCTTAAAAATAGTGAAATGCGGGAGTTTACTACCGTCTAAGAGATAAAAAAGCTGATTCGTATCAAAAGCTTAGCTATACTTGTGGACAGCGTAACTCTGAACCAGGATCGCTTCACATCTGCTGTACTTCCGTTAGACGCTAACCTTTTCCTGGTTCAGAGTTACGCTGTCCACAACTATAGTAATGTTTGTTGAATGCAATTAAATTCATTACCACAGTAAATTTCAACCATTTGGCAGTGGCGGCTCGTGAGTAAAATGCTGGGGGGGGGGGCACACACCACTGGGGTGTTTGTACATTTTGTGTGTTTTAGAGAGTTTTTAAGGCAATCTAGGTATTAAATTTGTAATGCCATATGTTTCTGAAATACTTATCATATGTAAATCTGAATACTCTACTTACACACCTTTAGTTATATTGCTTGTAGCAGAAGTCTATCTTTCTTTCCGACTCACTAGATACGTCGCTCTGCGCATGCTCGGACGCCGTCCCAAGCCTTCCATAAGGCACAAGCTTAGACGCGTCATAGCACCAGCAGCCCCCACCACTACTACTCTTCATATAAATGCATGGTAATAGATTGGGACGTTCTGGCCAGCGTCCCACGGCTACAAATACAAACATCACGCGCTATTTTTGCGTGTTTTTTCCTACATTTTTTATGTATGTGATTGAAAAAAACACTTTGGTTAATTAGATGTATAATTGAATGGGTATTTAATTTTTTTTTCTTTTCAAATCTTTTGGAGGGGCGGCGTCCGAGAGCCCTTATGGGTAAGCCGCCACTGCCATTTGGGAAAATGGTCACAAAGGCGCTAAATAGCTGCCTGCGAGTTAGAAATATATTAGTAGAATATGTTTTGAACTCAGCCATCAACCCTGGCTCACGCTCTGCTTCGTTCCGCTCGCAGTCGAAAAAATCTAATTGTGTACTGGGCTTTGCGAGTTTGAACCCCGACCTTGCTGTATCGGTTTATGGGCTGCTTCGGTTTGCTCCAGATAAACTTTCAAAGCCGTTTGCCAATCGAAGGCCTCGGATCAGAAGGCTGCCCCCCCCCCATTAAAATCCCCATTTGGGTTTTAACTGGTTACGTTTATGTTATTTTATATTTTGATCGATTTTGGGGGAACCAAGACGAGCTATAAGGTCGTGTAAAAAAACAAAATGTGCAGAATAATCTCCTATATTTATTTTTCAGATAGAACTACAAAAACAGTTTCATTACATAAGAAAGTCTCAAATAATTATTACTTTTGGCTAAATAAAAAATTCCTGTTGACAGTTTTTCTTCTTTTCTTTTCCTTTTTCTTTTCTAAAGAACTCGGCCGAGCAATTTTGCCAACAAAGTGTGTACCACATCGGGCGTAAACTACGGCCTTTATTGTTAGAACACACATATCTCTTCTATATCAACGTTTTAATGACACCCCGAAAAGTGTTTTGGAGGCCATAATCAGTGCTCATAGACTACTCCTGAAAAGAAAAACGCTACTCTATTGTGTACTTCAAATAGCTTGTTTTTATATTTTCATATATTGTTATAACCAATTGTTTGGATGTGGTAAATATGTAAACCGAATAGTGCCACTATGTCGTACACAAAGTAACAAATATTGGTTTGTAATTTGCATGGTTTACCTCAAGATATTGAATTAATGGGAGTGCTTTGTTATTGTGTTACAGCCAGTACTAGTGCGTACATTCACTAACATGAACCGGTCAAGCACAATATCCAGCAGAGATTTAATGTAGCAAAATAGTGCGATTTCGTTTACAGAAATTTTGTGTTATGAATTCTCAGATAAAAATATATAGGTAGTTTTAAAAATTGTGATTTATATAACAATACATAAAGTATACATATCGTTTTAAAATGCGGCTGTACACACCCGTCACGTCTCGTCTACTCCCGTCATTTTAGTGTCATTTTAGATTGGAAAGAGTTTTGCCGTGATGTATTTTGTGTGCTGTGTCTTTTAACTTAATCTCTTAACAACTCCAATCAACGAGGGATTTTCTGATAATGGAACAGATTTTCCGAAACGCGCCAAAAGAAGAAAAAAGACGGAAAAATAAAAGGTACTGTACTTTAGTATATACAATCATAGACTTGGATACTAGGTAAAATGAATTTATTATAAATGTTTCATTATCTAGAGTTGTTAATTAACATTAGTTTATGTTATTATAAAATCATTAAATTATTGATAATAATCTGGTGGATAACAACGAAACTACGGGTAATTGATCAGAGAGACTGCATTGTTCTGCTGAGTAAATTTAGTTCCAGACGTGTCTGTAGATAACCACAGCATGGATCTATGGTTTTGAGTAATTATTTTGAGTATTGAATACTGTAGTTACTAACAAGAGTATATATTCAAACAAGAGGGCTACCCTCCCGTTTATATGTTTTATTTATAATATGTAACAACAGATGTTATGATACAGTTTAACCATTTTTCGTTGATTTTAGGATGGTTGTGAAGAATAATGTACCGATTCTAAATTTGCTAAGTAGGTTGATATGGTAATGAATGTAAACACACATGTGTTGCTGAGTTTTTGATCCGATCAGCTGTTATATCTGATGTAGAGCTGAAAGTGAACCACTTAATTTTCAAAATGTTTGCCCTTTAAAATAATTTTTTTTCAAAATTATTTCTTAATGTGTGTCTCTGACAATCAGGACAAGAAGCCGCTTATAAATCTATATATCATTATATAAAAGCGAAATACCACTCACTCACTCACACACTCATCACGATTTCTCAAAAACTACCGAACGGATTGAAATGAAATTTGGTATGTAGCTTCCTCTAGGGCCATAGGTGCTCATTAAGAAAGGGTTTGAAAAAATTCGAAATTTTAGGGGCGGTTTGGGGATCAAAGTTATTAAAAAAAGATTTTTTCAAAACTACCGAACGGGTTGGGATGAAATTTGGTATGTAGCTTCCTCTAGGGCCATAGGTGTTCACTAGGAAAGGGTACAAAAAAAAATCTAAATTTTAGGGGGGTTTTGCGGGATCACAGTTATTAAATAACGATTTCTTCAAAACTACCTAACGGATTGGAATTAAATTTGGTATGTAGCTTCCTGTAGGGCCATAAGTGTTCACTAAAAAAGGGTTTTAAAAATTGGAAATTTTAGGGGGGTTTGGGGGGGTAAAAATTACTAAATCACGATTTCTCCAAAATTACCGAACAGATTGGAATGGAATTTTGGTATGTAGCTTCCTCTAGGGCCATAGGCGCTCGCTAAGAAAGGGTATGCAAAATTTCGAAATTTTAGGAGGGGTTTGGGGAGATCAAAGTTACTAAAATCATAATTTCAGATCTTTTATTATTATGACAATAGTGCTTTTATTATTTAAGATCTATATATATAAAAGCCAAATACCACTGACTGACTTAACACTTAAAAAGAATAAAATTACGTTAAAAAGACTGAAAATACCAACCACCACTGGCAACGCCGTACTGGTCAGCTAGTAACTTATATATAGATAACTGAAAGTTTAAAAACATCTTAAGTATATACTAAATAAGAATACTTGTTTTAATTGTCCTCATATTTAAGGCATTATAATAGTAAAAACCGAAATTTCAACCAATTCAAGTAACATTTTTTTTAAATTGAATGGTAGGCCTCTTTAGAATAGTTCAAGCAATATGCGAATAATAAGCTTATGTTACACAACGTGTTCTAAAATCTTTTTTTTAAACAGCATTTACTTATAAGTAGCATACAAAGATAACTTTTAAACACAAAGTGTTCGGGATATAATGTGATTAAAACCTGTAATTAAGGGTTTAACCTATGTGAACAATGTCACAATAGTTACATTATGCAAATTATTGTATGAAACCGAGGGACCAATCCAGATTATGACTACTGGATAAGACTACAAATTGTAATAGTTTAATGAAAGTGTTTATCCATGTTAAACTAAAATGTTAGTCTGGCGTACCTTGTGATCACTGATGGAGAGGTGTGAAGGTCCAGGCCAAGCGTGCATGCTGGCTGCAGTTGTTGTTGGTTCAGGGTTTGAAGAAATGTACACAAAATACAGTCACTCATACACTTATCACAACACATAGATATACACCTTATGAATTGTACGATTATTTTAAAGACCAGGTTTATAATCTTTGTTCAATGTGGCGGAAGGCCATGCGGCTATTGCGTTTAAGATTGTAAGCGGGAATACCAAAAACAGTAGTTCTGGTGAGCGACGAAAATGAATGTTAAGTAGTAGAAGTGTAAAACTAGAAACTAGTATTAGTAGCGTAACAAACGTCTTAGACACTCGAAGACAGGGTTTTTACAAGAAAAAAAAACGATTATAGCGAGAAACGGCGTATAGAAACTGGTAGTCATAGACGGACATCCAATGTAAGACAGACTGTAGATAGGGATGTTCCAAGGTTCAAAATGGAGGGTTTTAGCGGACTCTTCTAAACAGGCAACAGCAGTAAATTTACTTAAGATAGTATTGTGGAGGTTAATAACCAAACGTTACTAACCACAAATAATTAAATAAACTTGATAAATGGATAGAGTTCATACAGGCCGACTCTAAGAAAACAATAATTTGATATCGCAGCTGAACCCCTGCCGAGAGTTAAGTGAATTTACAAAATTATTTTTACGTGTTTTATGAACCAACTCTTAGGGAAATTTGTCTACTCACAAAGGCGCTAAATATTCTGCTTGCTAGTACGAAATATGTAGAGTGCGGTTGCACATCAACCTCTAACCCTGGCTCACGAGCTGCTTCATTCTGCCCATCTTTGCGATCCCTGATTATAAAATGCTTCGCTTCGTTCCCAGACGACCAATTCGCTTCCATGGATTTGAACCAGGTTCTTTTATGGTATTTTACGTTTCGATCAATTTTGGAGTAGCCAGACGGGCTATAGAATCGTGTAATTAATTCGACCACGCAGTTGAACCGCAAATTTCCAAAATTAAGTTTATAGGCCTATGTTTTAGGGTTTCAAACAACAATTTTGGTAAAGGACTATCACGACGGTGCTGAATAGCTGCAAAATGCTTCTCACGCCATTCCGCACATTGGGAGTATCTTCAATACACAAAGCATTGTGTGCTTCGCACGCCATTCCGCATATTGATGCCATTTTCAATACACCGTGCATTGAGAGCTTCGCACGCCAACCCCCGTATTGGGAGTATCTTCAATACACACTGAATTGCGTGCTTTGCACGCCAACCCCACGGTAAAATCCACCAAATGACTTTGAACCGGGTACTTTTGTGGTATTTTACGTTTTGATTGATTTTCGGGGAACCAAGCGAGCTATAAGGTCGCGTAAAAAAACAAAATGTGCAGAATAACATCCTACATTTATTTTTGTACAAAAAACTCTAAAAAACATTTATTCTCGTAGAACAATTCTCAAAAAATAGTTACTTCCGTTCAAAAAACGTGATTTCGGTTGTTGGATTTTTCTGGCTAACAAACTCGTTCGGGCGACGTAGACAACCAACATGTGTACCAAATTCGAACCAAATCGGACTTCAAATGCGTCCGCTAGAGTGCGCACATATAGGCCTACATATATAAATATATACATATATATGATTTTTAATGACACCCCAAAATGTGTTCTGATTACCATGATCGGTGCTTATTTGCTACTCCCGACCTTGGGTCTTACCATAATGGCCACTGCAATAGCTCATTTTTCCTATGGAAATTCGCTAAAAAAACAAAATGAGAAGATTAGTCTCATATATTTATTTTTTAGATAAACCCCAAAAAAGTTGCATTCTAGTAAACAAATCTTAAGAAAATATTCCGTTCAAAAACGTGTTTCTGGTTGTTGGATTTTTTTGGTTAATAAACTCGATAGAGCGAATAAGGAAACTAACGTGTCCATTTAGGCCAAATGGACGTAAAACGCGACCGTTATAGAGAACACATCTATAGATTTAAGATGTTTAATGATACCAAAAAACCTGTTCTGTGAACTATGATCGGTGTTCATTGACCACTCCCGACCTAAGGTCAACCAGCGAGCACAGAATACTTACTTTACTTTACTTTATCCAACGCCATCCGTCCTTGCAGTTCGGCCATTAGACGACGAGCCTCCCAGTAGCGTGTTGCGATGTCATCGGGCATGGTCGTGAGGTTGGTGCATGTCATAAGATGAAGAGCGTCCATCCGGGAGGACCGGCAAAGAGGACAGCAGTCATTTGGGGCCATGCCGATTCTGTGCAGGTGGGCCTGAAGGTAGTCGTGTCCAGTCGTTGTTGTAAAGAGAGCAACGGCAGTGGATCTCTCCAGTCGTCCTGATATTGTTCCATTGGTGGCGAGACATTCCCAGGTCTTTCCCATGCTTTGCTCCTTCAGGTAATTGGTGGTAAATCTGTTTATGGTGGTCGTGATTTTGTTGTTTGCTGCTCTGAGAGTTGTGGGGTTGTTAGGTTGGGTGGATTCGGCGCCTTGCTTGGTTAAGTTGTGTACCAATCTTACAAAAGAATAATTAAGGGAACGGAAGCAATACTGGGCCACATAGATTGGTACTGTTCAAAACTTACCTTCAAATTTTTAATATCACCAAAAGTAGGAATATTTCAGCTTATCTCTTACAAGGCACAGGATACCTAGAGGTTAGCTCAATAAACTGTAGAAATAGGTATAATTTTTGGTTTTATTAACCAAAATAAAAGTTTACATGCCCTTACTACAAAAGAAATTATTAATATGCCCTTAATACAAAAAAAGTTTGAGATTAAAAAAAGAAAAACATATATATTTTATTAAATTGAATTTAAAAACCCTCCCCGAAAATAAAAATCAAAAACCCTCCCTTTTAATAATAATTACAGAATTTATACAAAAAAAAGATTTACAAGTTACAAAGTTTTAACATGAAATACCATGGATTTATTTTAAGAATAAATATATATATATGTCGTTGGCCAACTCTAAAAGGTAATTATAAATAATTGAATAAATAGACAAAATTAATTATGAGACGTCTCTCTATATATAAAAAAAAGGTGTAAAATTTCTAATATGTAGCCCTTAGGGCTAAGTTCCAAAATGTGCTAGCTTGCTCCTCCCAAATTATTAAATACTAACATATCCTAAATAGTACACATATACAAAATTAGTTTCAAAATACAGCCTATTTAACAGTTAACATAAAAGAAAAAGAACAACTGCAGATCGTTCACATTTTAAATTAAGTTCTGTCTTTTTAATTAAAGCACTGTAGAAATATTTGTTTAATTTTTTTTTTTTAAGTTCAGTTGGAAAGTAGGCCTTTTCCAAGCGTAGCTGTTGCAGGTTATGCCATTGTATTATAACATTCCCTGGAGTTGGACCAGTATAACTGTATAACATAAATAACAATTTCCTTTTTAGAAAACTTGCAGCTATTTAAGTAAGCATAAAATGATAGTTCTTTGAGTTGGCTGTTTTATTGAAATTTGTAGCACAAGATGGCAAATTGCTACTTAGATTGTGATGGTTAATATAACATGTGTAATGTTGCATAAGACTGTCTCTACATGTTAGGTAAGCCACATGGTAACATAAAAAATGTTAACGTTTAGTTACATATCAGTAATATTATGCTTATAGCTTATTAAAAGTTTTCAATATTGGTTACACTGTAGAAAAATTACACAGTTATAGTTAATTAATACAGCGCAATTTAGGCTTGTTTGTGGAAATATGTTTAGGCTTTAGCAATAACCAACATGATATCGGCTTTATAGTTTTTGTAGGCTGTAAGATTTACATTTAAAATTTAGGCTGTAGTAAAAAAAAAATGAAATACATAGGTTTCTCTAATAAATTGAACAAAATGAGTTAGGAAGTTGTACATAAACCAAAAGTGGAAATAACCTTATTAAGTTTTACAATTAAATATTTTATAATTATCAAGGTAAAGCTAAAAACATTCCTACCTGGTATCCGGAAAACAAAGGTTTAGAAGTAATTCATGTTGTTCAGCGACACACCGTCGTTAATCGCGATTAAATTATTTAAAGTTTAATAACATCACTACCACTTGGCAGCGTCTTAAAGTTTCGTTCCTAACGGTCTAATGGCCGACCTTCTAGCAACCCTTATGACAAAGCGAATTTCAACTCAATAGATAAAGAACAGCTGATGGGTTGTCAGATTACAACGTTCAGTTATGTACGATAAGAAGTAATACCGTACAGAGTCGACATCTGGCGGAGAAAAGGATAACTATTTGGGAAATGTAGGTAAGGATAAATGATAGAAAGGTTGTAAG
>JAGFPH010000417.1:160026-173618 GCA_018207615.1 Philaenus spumarius | reverse complement strand
TTTTTAATGTAAAAATACATAGAACGAATATATAAAATGTATGGCATTTGTACTTACTTTATTTTAGCCAACGCCTGTCCGTGGCTGTTCAACCGTTTGACGTCGAGCCTCCAGTAGCGCAAAGAGATGTCGTCAGACAGGCGATGGACGCATGGACAGATGAGCAGGTGTCCGTTGTCCATCCGGGACGACAGGCATGCTTCAAGACCTCATCAGCCTAGTGCTTTAGTATATACAGCCTAGTAAAAAAATAAACTCTGCTATGATAGTTTCACGGGATTGATTAGGACAGAGATTGTTAATTTTTGTTCAGAAAAAAGGCAATAAATTTTCTACCTATAAAATATGACCAAAATGTAAAGCAGTATTTCAAATTGGTCAAATGGTAAAGAATAACGTTCGCATAATTTTAATAGTGATAGGTGTTTGATTTCTGGTATAGTAAGCTTTTTCGTTGTTGTGTTTGCTAGTACTTAACCTAAAACATGTTTGGCTGTGAAGAATAATTAAATAATTCCAAACAGTGGCGGATCCAGGACCTCATCTCGGGGTGGGGGGGGGGGCAACACTTCCTAGGCAGGGGTTTACTCGTAATTTTTCCAGTACCGGAACGCTGTCGGATGTGACGGAAAGGGGGGTAATGTTTGCAAGTTACTATTTTTGTACTTGTATATAGCATTAAGCAATTTTGAGAGACACATACTATTTTAAGCAAAAACGTGGTAAAATGTCTCTCATTTTTAGTCAATATCCTTTATCAGAAATTTAAATTCTTGACAAAAGACTGTAAACCTAAACACATTTTATGTAATCAAGAAATTATTTTTCTTATTCAAAAACAATTAAACACAAGCGTATCACGAGAACACAACACAGGCGCTTGTTAGTGAATTATTCTAACGACGCTCAAAACTCACAAAACTAAACAATATCACAATGTCGACGTCAATGCGACCAGGTTCTTTTTAGTTTTTGACAGTTCGCGAAAGGTAGCATGTACCGGGCGCAAGCGCGCACGAGTTCAGGTGCAATCACATGTCACTGTTTTCAGTCAACGCAATCAGACAACCTGCTAAATGTGTTCAGTTACCTAAATTGAAATATTTTCCTCTTTCGGGGCGCCTTTCAACCTTGCATTTGTGATGGCGCTTGTCAGTATTTGTGTGTATTCCGTGTTGTTATCTCATGTGGGATATTTATTTTTTAATTAATTAATAGTGAAATTAAATGAGTTATTCGATAAGTATTAATCACTAAATGTGGTCCAAATTATATCATATTTGGTATTATTTTGATTACAAAAAGCTCATCAATATGTTATAAACCTTTTCATTCAGAAGAAGGTAATAATATAAAAATTTAAGCGTCGCTGCTTTTTAAACTTTTCGGCGACTTCGACTCTGAATCATCTGTCTCTTATTTGCAATAGTTCGCAGCGCTCGCCGAACATCAATGGCGTGCCACGAGGTTGGCAAAAGGGTGTGTGGTGCTCCCAAATTGTTCCATCTATACTTGTTCCATGTGC
This sequence comes from Philaenus spumarius, assembly GCA_018207615.1. Taxonomy (NCBI): domain Eukaryota; kingdom Metazoa; phylum Arthropoda; class Insecta; order Hemiptera; family Aphrophoridae; genus Philaenus; species Philaenus spumarius. Next base: position 172,093 of record JAGFPH010000417.1, on the reverse strand, counting down.
ACTTTAGCTGAGACTTTATTATAGTTGGCTCGCATAAACGTAACGTACTGTAGTGTGGTGCTATCTTGAAGATTTTTCGATTGGCGATTGGCGGACGTTAAATTCTGAAACAAGTGTTGAATGAGTGTGATTGAGGGAGTGAGTGGTCCAGTGCAACGTTAAAACAAAAATTAATAAAAAGCAGTACCGGAACGGCATTCCGGTGCGTTCCAGTACCTGTAAACCCCTGTTCCTAGGTGTGCAAAATAACTAGCAGGTTTTGGGGGATCCCTAGAAAATTAAAAATATGTTAATGCAAAATTAAATGGAATTTAACGAAATTTGAATGGAAATATTTTAGTTGTCAACAATGTTTTACTTGTTAAATTCTTCATTTTTTGTATTTACTGATGTATAAAAACTTTGGTTTGGCATCGGCCTTTGTACAGAGTAATTTTGATTGTTTGCTTGAGATCTTACTCTCACTTGTAAAAAATATGTAAATATATTAAAAATTTACGAAAAAACATTACTTTTTTGACGACCTCTAATGAGTGAAGCTCTGATTTTTAGACTTAAGCCCCGAAACGAGTAAGAAAAAGAAAATAGAAGTCACAGACGACAATAGAGATGTGACGATGTAACTTATCTCTTAGGCCTATAACCATATTATTGTGAGTGAGAACAATATTTGTTCACCATACAATACTTTTGACTTTAATGAAATTCAACAAATCTATTTCAGATTTCAATTTTATTCTCAAATCAAAACGTGCGTAGGCCTACAAGCCTACAATATAATATGTTTATTTATTAATTGCGGAATTATTGGAGGATAGATTTTTAGTGATTTTATTATTTGTTACTATCCTTCATTGTTCATTATTCCCTTTTTAGAATTACGTAAAGTAAATGCTGAACAAAAGGATTTTTTATTTTGGAGAAAACATTAAAAATAAAACTCATTTATTTCTTCATTTTATTAAGGTACGTAAACATACGCCTATCGCCTGTATGTACGTGAACAACTGTGCCAGAATAAACAGGGAGCTTACCTGTTGATGTCTTCTATTTTTATTTTTTTTTTTAGAAAGAAGTTATTTTTGAAGTTCGTTTTATATTCGTTCAAAACTATTTCTAAATAAAATATGAAACAAAAATACAACTAAAATACACCAACAAATTAGAAAATTTGATCTGTTTTTGAAGTAAACAACTTGCTAAAAGAGCTAAGGAAACCATAGACCAGATATTTTAATAGATAAGTTACTTAGAAAGCCGAAAACGAAGCAAGGCGAGACGTGCGCAATACATTGTCAGAAAGGTGAACCATCTGATTCAACTTCAATACGCAAAAAACAAACTTGGAACTGCAACATTTCTTTCCCGATCGATTTTTCTACCCGTCATTCTCGCGTTTTTCCAGTAGAAATCAGAACGTAATAAGACACGTAAAATTTTTGTTTCGGATTTCGGGGGGGCAATTGCCCCCTTTGCCCCCCCTCCTCGGATCCGCGCCTGTTTCCAAATTTGCCAATTTGGTTGCTATGGTAGTAAATCTAAACGCTTTCAATAAACGTTTGTTGGTTGGTTCAGTATATGCCTAACTCAAATTGTGTTAAGCTCATTATTCAAATCAGCTGTTTTACTCGTAATGTGTAACAACAGATTATTGAATTATAATACGTACAGTAAGCCTTTTTAGTTTATTTTTTGTTTGTGTTTGTTTTAGTTTTGTTAAAATAACCTAAAAAAACAGTTTGCTGACAAAAATAATTAACTGATTTAAAATTTTCAAGTTGGTTGCTACGGTAATGAATGCAAATGTATTCAACAAATGTTTGATGATTCAGAATAAGAGGAAACACCTAGAATTGGGTTGCTAAGCTTTTGATTCAAGTCAGCGGTTATAATATGTGTTTTAGGGGTGGGTGTTGTGACTATTTTTAACCCGTAAAATCGGTATTCGTTCTTAGTGCACTTCTACATAGTCGTATGAAGTTACCCTGAAAATTGTAAGACTAGCTATCATAGCTTTGGCTGTACATTGATTATGAAATCAGTCAGTCAGGGCTTCTTATTTTATAAATACAGATTTGATACTGAGCTAAAATTTGAAACACGTAATACAGGGTGTCCAGCTTCGGCTGTCCAAAACTTTTCCAGGTTATTCAGCAGGCCAAAATAAACAAAAATTGTCATATAAAAATGTGACCTATATCGCCCCGTTTTCTGTCTGTCCGTCCGAATGTGATTTTCAAAAAAGTGACAATATCTCAGAAACGGTTCAAGATACAATGCTCAAAATGTGCACGAATATTCATCTCATTACGACACATTTACCATTAAAATTTTGTTCTCTTTCAATTAACCGTTTCAAAATGGTGGCTGATAAAAAATTTCGAATGTAAATATCTCGAAAACTATAAGTTTTACAAAACAATGTCAAGAATGCAAATTTGTTGGAAATTTCAAACCAAATCTAAAGATATATCGTTTTAAAAAATTGAGTCATCAATAACAGAGAAAACTTAAATTTAGAAGTTGAAAGTAGGGTTGTATAGAAGTGGAATATGGCCATACAATAGTAATACACAGCTGATAAATAAACTATCAGCTGATTTAGTAATAAACACGATTATCAACATAAAACCATTAAACATGAGAAATGTAAAGGTGTTTGGACATGGCCAAAACAGAAGGCTGTTAGACAGATGGAAGGTAAAAAGATTATTCAGTCACAAAAAAAAAAAAACACGTAAAAAACTTCCATTTTAGAATAAAAACCAGGTTAAATGATTTGTTATTATTATAATTTTAATTGTTTAACTTTTAACTAGATTACATTTGTATTTACATTGTTGTATTTTTAAAACAATTTAGAACTATTAAAAAATTATTATGAATAAGTTACATATCAAAATATGAAAGATGCACTCATTCAAAGAACGTCAGATGTTGTTAAAAATGGCGTCCTCTTTGTTCGTTGCACAGTCTAAAACATCTTAGTGCATTTTCTCTAACACTATCAAAAATGTTACTTTCTTCAATAATCGCAGCACTTTCGGCAACACTGGCTACTAGGTCAATTTCGTCAACTATATAAGTTCCATACTTATAGTACTTATAGTTTAGAAAAAAAATTTAAATAACCTTTTTTAATATTTTTTTTTATATAAATAGTTATTTTTGACTTTATGCAAAACATCTTTTCCCGTAAACATGAAGCCTTAAACGCTAATTTATTTTGTTTCAATGTAGTATTCCATACCAATACTGACAATGCCTTACAGATACCAGATTCTATTAGCATACTAATTCCCTACCTTCTCCCAAAGCATTAATTAGTACTGCTTCCTTGATGGTCTACACGGTTTGTGGATTCAACTTTATTGTCGTAATTAGCTTTGTATTAGCCATGATTTTACACTTTAATATACATATTTAGGATATAATGGATTTAGGGGAATCCGTGAAGAAGACAGTATCCGACATAATACTAATAATTAAAAACAAAACCAACAAATAAAGATATTTTGTGGTGATTATGAAAAACGATATATGCTAGTGTCATTGACAGTCTTTATTGCATGGGTTAAAATAAACCTTTATTTGTTCATACATGGTCAGTTTATCCTGATAGGAAGAAAAAACTGAATGATAACTGAACTAAGCTTATGTCAATGAATTTACTGTTGTTAGGAATTGGTGGGGGAAAAATATGTATAGTATATATATAAATAAGAAATGAAATCTCGTAAAACCTGCCCCATGTGTTCTGTACAACAGGTTATAAACTCCACGAACACGTAACATTCTTTACCAATTATAAGTTTTCATCTATAAATTAAAATTACTGAAAATTAGTAAACATTGACATTACAATAAAGACGTTAATAAACTTAAAGTGTAATTGAAAAGAATGTTATAAAACGTAAAAGGAAAATAAAATAATATAAATATAGAAACATGTAGTACATATAGTTAGTTTGAAAATATCTGATTTAACTTTGTAAATAATCAAAATTGCGAAAGCAAAAATATTTTTGAAAATACTATTTTATTGCAAAAGATGTGTTTAATTCAGTTTTTCCTTCAATGAGAGTAAATAAAAATATAAACATTCTTTAATTACAAAAACATTTATTTTGATAAATGTGCGATCATATTAATTAATATAAAACACTAGGTACATAAAGTAATATCAACTAAAGCATATCAAGTAAACTAATATAATTATGCTGAGGAATAGGTAAAGGTCACGTGATTTGTGAGGTAGTCAGGTCATCACTGAAATCACCCTTTTAAGATATACACGGCGACATTGGAGTGTAGGTTTAGGAAGATAAAGTCTCTAGTTTTCTGGGTCAAGAAGTCGAATAAACTGACTACCAAATCAATATAACCAATGGGTAGAAACTTAAGGTTTCCATCAGTTTATAACCCCCTTGAAACAATTAGATTTTTTTTTAAATATTTCTTGTATTTAGTCTTAAAGTCCTGTGGAAAATTTCAACTACTCAGAATTTAAGGTTTCTGGAATACAAAAAATCAGTGTATCGCTTACTCAGAGTGGGATATTTTGATGTTTCATATACATAATGTATATGATGTTAATATGTATGTAAAGAGACATGTGGGTTTGGTATTCATTAATGTAGAAATCATGAAGTAAATTCTTGTCTGATTTTTTTTAGCACTACTGAGCGAGATTGTGTACTAAACTGCAGGATTTGAAAAGTTTCTTCTTATAGCCAAGGTATTTGTAAAACATAAAATATGTATTTTTGAACTTGTTACTAAGGCTTTTAAATTAATATATATCACTCAATCGGCTAACAAAGATTATATTTCGACTCCCCCATTTAACTTCAAGCAGAACCATTAAAATGATGAAAATAATTTAACATAATATGTGTGGTTTTTTTATATCCCTGCGGTTCGATGACTTGTCTCCTCAAAGGGTGTTTCCTTCCACTCTCGTGAGAGCTTCCGGACTTTGTCAGGATGGTTTTTCAAATAGTTCGGCGACATGATTGTATTACTGTAACCAGTTTATTTAATGCGCTAGATGGCTCCACCCTTTGCTCGCTTCGCTCGCCAACCCCCGCGGTGACTTGCCTCAAAGCAAATGCAAACAGGTTATTTTATATAAATAGACCCTACTATTAAATTCTAATATGACTTATTTATTTTTAACTAGGATGTAACATAATGGTTTCTTATTTTAAAATTCCTTAATTTATTAAGGATTTATTATCTTGCTTTAATTTATTAAAGTACAACAATCAACATGTTTTATAGGGGTTGTTACTACATTTTTACCCCTTAGCAGCACGCGAACAAATATAAATCTATGATACCTTTTTTATATATGTTGTTAGAAATAAATGTAAAAATGTTCAACTCACTAACTTTAAGGAAAATATAGCAATTATATTTTATTGTTTTAAGGATTGTTGTCACATTTCCACTCCTTAGCAGCACGCGACAAAATGCGAACCTAGTACTTTTTCTATGTATATTGTAAGAAATAAATGTACAAAATTTCAGATCTCTAGCTTTAAGAAAAGTATAACAATTAATATCTATTGTTTTAGGCGTTGTTTCATCCCTAAATCAAATAAATTCTAGCCTATGTAGTGTAACTCAGGGGTAGTGTAACTTTTATTAGTAAAACTATTTTTTCTATTGGTTCAGTAGTTCCAAAGATTACCACCTACAATATTACCTACTAAAAACCCCTCTTTATAATATTAGCATAGCTAACAATCAATTACTCTTCTGGTCCGAACTGTAAATCTAAACTAACTAAATGTAAGCGTGTCAACCTTGTTACTAATAGACTACATAATCTTGAACATTGATCCTCAAGCACCCCTCCTCCCATAATTTAATTGTAAACTATGACATCAGCTAGTGTTTATATGTAAGCCATATTTAGCAAGACTAATATCAACATAGATCCAGAATTACTTTATAACTACGCTTATTATATAAGGTGGATGGTACCTCCCACATACGTTAGGTCTGTGATTTTGCAATCGCTAGCCATCACTATGCCAAAATTTTAATTTGATTGTTACGGTCTACCGTCTATGAGAAAAAAGCCGTGACATACAGCCAGTCGGAAAGATAGGCAGACAGACTAAATGTTGTGAACTATTGTTTCGTGTTCATGGTCTGGAATATAAAAAAATTGAAAAAAATAACTTACCTCTTTTATTTTGGTTCGTTAGCATTGTATTCATACTACTGATAATACAACTATATTATTTAGAGAAATGCAGCCACTAAGAAAAATAATTTCATCAAGTGAACAAAATTTATAAAACGAAATCTTGAAGGAGTAACCCCACTCCTGTTCCAACGTTTAAAATTTTAATTATAAACACATATCTTATGTACTCTAATTTAAATTTACGTTACAAAATGTTATCTTATAATAATAATTTAAATTATAGGAATTACGGTTTCCAATGAACTTTATTTTTTTCATTCGTAATATGTTTGAATTTAAGAATTTAAACGTATGAGAACCAGTAGCAAATGTTAATAATGGGTACAATATCATTGAGCCGGAACAGCTAGAATAGTAAACGTTTGAGTGTAGTTTAAGCACGTACACTACTTTGATTTATATATCTCTCTACGATAGTGGTTCTGATTTCCGATAAGTATTCTTCATTTCTAGGTCAAACAATATTCTTTTTATCACTCAGGATTTAAGTCATAGAATTGCTATTACATATACAGTTATAAATTCCATTATAAATAAAGTCAGTTTAAATATCGTAAAAATCTCTAAATACAATATTGACTTTCAACTTACTTATTTCAGAGAGTATGCAATGGATTATTTAATTAAAATGTATATTCTGTATTCCCAATGTCATATAAGATAATAATGAAACACAAACATACAATCTATATCTATACTAATATTATAAAGAGGTAAAGTTTGTTTTTTTGTGTGTTTGTTTGTATGTATGGGGTAATCTCTGGAGCTACTGAACCGATTGAAAAAATAGTCTTACTAATAAAAAGCTACGCTATCCCTGAGTAACATAGGCTATAATTCATTTCGATAAAAACCTTTTTTATTTCAATATTTGTAAATTTGTTCGGAAAAAATTATTAGGTTAGGCCTAGAATGATAAACCAACACATGTATTTACATTTATTACCTTAGCAACCAATTGAATCAAATAGCTGTTTGCTCCAATATTTCCAGTAACAGATGATTTCAAAATTTGAAGTAAATATTTTTGTATTTCTAGCTTTTAGGTTAGGGTTTTAAAGTGTAGTCCTAAGCCTTGCTGGTTCTTTTAACCATTATTATAACTGCTGTTATAAAATATAAGAAATAATTTAATTTGAACATTTAACGTTATTTACCATCTTAGTTTTGAGGTTATTATTAATCCTACACCTTTATTATAAATAAAACATAACATATTTTTGTAGAAGGTTCCATTGGGGGTTGGCGTGCGGAGCACGCAGGGGTCTCCCCTAGTATTATATATATTTATAAGTTCTGATTTAAGTTTTATTGAGTCTTGCCAATATTGGTGTCGCTAATTATGGTGACAAGGGAGCTTAACACCGACTAAGGAAAATATAGAAAAGAGATAAATAAAATTATTTATATTAAATTTCATTTAAATTAATTATAATTATATTTATAAGTCTGTTTTAACCCTAGCATCCCAACGCTTATGAAAGTTTCATTATTCCTAACGCTTAGTCTACCAGACGACAGGTAAAATAAATGAATAAATACTGTAAAAAATAAAGTAATCTGTTGTACTTTAACATCACAAATGACATGTTATATATACAACTGACACAGTTTGAACCAGTTTATCGCTCTTGAAGAAATTCAAAACACCACTGTCCATGATGGTCACCACACATTGCTTTTGAGCAGCGATTGCGAATCTCGTCAATCGACGCTTCCTGGATGGGCGGAATGAGCAAATATTTCTTCTCTGAGGTTCTTGTTGGACAGGTCAGGAACTTCTCGATGCAGGATGTTGACATTGCATTGTTATTGCGACATACACTCAATGTTATTAAAAAACTAACACCGTTCCCAACGCCTCGTCTACGAGACTACGCGATCACTTTTTTCGCACAAATATACACACACACACAACCGGTATCCGTTACACCAACCTGACCGCCTGGGTAGCGAACAAAGGTACTGGAGTGGTGGGGGCGGACACTACAACGTAGCGGGGATGGGGAACGAAAACATGGCAACCATCGTCTACCAGACGAGGAGTTGGGATTCTAGGGTTAATATAATTTTATTAATACGTGAACATCGAACTTTGTAGTACCTTTTTTTTTAGTATTTATTATAAAAGGAAATAAATTAAACATTCGAAAGGTACTTTGCCATAGATGGTAGAAAACAAAAATTATCTGTATAAAATTGCTGTTAAAACACTTAAACTAAGAATAAACTAAAATTGTGATTCAAAGCTCCGAATAAGCTGTGTTGTCTGTTATTTTATGCATTTTTGCTAAGAACAATAAATATAAAAATATATTTCTGTGTGTCATGGGTTTTGATTTTTTTACACGCACGATTTTTGCATTCAAAATGCATCAATAAATTAAAGTTTTGATTACATTCACGGCTGTATGAGCTAAGATAGCCTTCCTTACACGGGGAAATACATATAAATTTGTTTCAGTTATCCAAACAAAAACTTAAAGTTGTTTCCATTTATTTCAAACGTATCACAGCTAGTTATTTTGTAAAATTATTCTAAGGTTTACTAGTTGAATTGTTTACTACTAATGCATTTTACATGTTTGTAATTTTTATCATTAATTCCATCAAGCTTCCTCTTTGCCTTATCCCACTCTTTTCCTATTAGCGTCAAGATACGAATTAGGAATGTGCATTCTTATAATACATACCAATTAATTACATTAAACAAGTCGTATTTCGTTACTTTACTATTAAAATTTGTCGAATTTCGACCACATGAGCTACTAGTTTTCCTTACTCTGAAAATCAGGTATAAAGTATTCTCTTTATTGACAGTTTGTTTTCATATTCTGACAAAAACACCATGTTCGACAGAATTCTTACATAGTAGTAAAAAAGTTTAAATTTCTTAAAGAGCTTATGAAAGTTAGCTCAACGTATTACGTTAGAAACTTCTCCATTACATCTAATCAACGGATATACCTCTTGTTTTGACAAGAAAAACTGACATGATTGGTACAAATATTTTTTTAACATCTCTCCATCCTCTTTACTTTTAGTTTTGAAAGACGTTTGTAGGTGGGGTGGTAGATAAATTACTATACTCTTAATGGACTACACCCACCTTATAGCTGTTTCACTTGTATATATAACTGCAGGACACGTTGTCGTCAAATATAAAAATCTTTGAAGCAAGGCTCCACGTCACACCACACACACAACGATAAAAATGAATGTATAGTATTGGGAAAAGGATTAAATTTTGGTATTGCTCCTAAAAGAATCTCCAATTTGGAAATGATTTCTTCTGTAGAGCAGTGTGTTCCATTTATTTCTGAGGAATATAAAGATATTTACAGATTCAATATCCATAAAACTTTGATCAGAAAACACAAGTTTACTTCAAATATGAATGTCGTTGAGTCAACAGCGTTGGACAGGTTACGTAAGGATAACTCCATTATTGTCTTGCCGGCTGATAAAGGCCCATTCACACACACCAGTCACGTCACCGTCACGGCGCGTCATCGTCAGGGCACGTCACCGTCAAAAAGTATTCTGTAATGCGTTTCCCGTAACGCTGTCTACACAGAACAGTCGCAGTTCCGGCGCAGGCCGCCAGTCAGTGCACCGGCGTCCGGCAGTCATTGTCAAACTTCCTCATCGCCGATATTTTCCAAAAGTTCGGCCGGCTGACGGTGCAGTTTCACATTGGATTTACGTTGCATTTTGTACTTTATCAATCACAAAATGAATGACGAAAAATTAATCGAGTGTGTTCGTCAACACGTTGTTCTATACGATTTGTCGGACCCGAAGTACATGGATACTAGTGCCAAGAACGAAATTTGGGTGAAGATTGGAGCAGAAATAAATGTAGATTTTAAGTACTGACTTTATTAATCAGCATGTATACATTTTTTAAATATGTTTTCGGGCCGTTCACTTAAAAAGGTATTTAAGTATTTAAGGTATCACCGATTTTGGTGATTCGCAGGATTTGCAGGATTCGCTTAGTGTTAAAAAAAGCTAAAAAGCTTTCCTAAAGTGGGTGTCCTTCTTCTTCAAGTGAGTATCTAATTTATTTAATAATATATAGAAAGAGTGTGGTGTCATTCTAAAATATTTAAAGAATTTAGATTCATCATCCAAAAGTTCTTTAAATAATGTCGCGAACTCTCCCTCACTATCCCTTTTCTGCCACTCTTTATGCACCCATAACATGCGTTTTTAGTGTACCCCCTCTGTTCCTCTACCTCATCATAAAAAGCTATAGCGATGAAAGCGAGCTCTTCTTCGGTAAAACTTTCCATTGCAATCACAGACCTGACCACTGACACAATGACGGCGCACAGACGATGACGAGACTGTTGTGTGTGAATGTAGCTGACTGTGTCCAGCCGGACGAGCCGATGACGCCCCCTGACTGTGACGCGCCGTGACGGTGACGTGACTGGTGTGTGTGAATGGACCTTTAGGGAAAGGCAACGGTCATTATGAATAAGGCAGAATACAAAGATAAGATAACATCATTACTTGATTCGGACAGCTATATTAGGTTAAAGAGGGATCCGACTGTAAATATACAAAACGATGTCAAGGCTTGTTTAAAATATATAAAAACATTGATATCGGACAGATTGTTCTTTTCGTTATCGCCCCAGTACTCTAAACCTCCTCATATTTACGGTTTACCTAAGTTACACAAGCCTAATGTACCCCTGCGTCCTATTATTAGTTCTATTGATTCTCCGGCCTACAATCTGTCAAAATTCCTAAAACCAATTGTATCTCCTCTGTTTGGTCACTCGGATAGTTTTGTTAGAAACAATGAGCATTTTGTAGATATACTGAGGGATGTCAATATTGAGAGCAATTACCTTATTGTAAGTTTTGATGTTGTCAATTTGTTTACAAACGTTCCTGTTGTTGACACTTTGGACATAGTTGTGGAACAGTTACTTGATGATCTTACCTTAAAAAATAGAACAGAAATTCCTGTTGAAATATTGGGTAAATTGTTAAAATTGTGTGCTGAATCCAATTATTTTCAGTTTGATGGTGGATTTTATAAACAAACCAGTGGCTTTCCGATGGGAGGTGTTCTTAGACCCCTTTTGTGTAATATCTTTATGGATCATTTTGAGCGGTTGTTGTTTGCCAAATCAGTATTGAAACCTAAGCTGTGGCTTAGATATGACGATGATATTTTTTGTATTTGGAGTTTTGGTCTGGAACGCCTTAATGAATTTTTAATGTTGTTGAATAGCCTTTTTGATGACATACAGTTTACCATGGAGACAAAATAAGTGTTTACCGTTTCTGGATGTATTGGTTAAAAAGAATAATTTCGGATTGGAGACTACAGTGTACCGTAAACCTACCAACACGGGACAATATTTAAATTACCATTCTAACCATCCCGAACATGTAAAGGTTGGTTTGGCGTGTGGTTTGTTTAAGAGAGCTCATACGGTATGCAGTAATGAGATGGATTTTAAACAGGAGATTCAACAAGTTAATCGAGATTTATTAAAAAATGACTATACACAATATATCATTGACAGAGCTATTAAAAAAGCAAATAATAATAGTAATAAAAAACTTAATGAAAAACCACTAACGACAGTTCAGATTCCGTATGTAAAAGGTATTTCGGAAAAAATAAGAAGATTGAATTCCAAGTTTTGTATTAGGACTGTTTTTAAAAATTCAATAACCATTAAAAATTGTGTTAGTAAATTGAAACCTAAAAATATCGATTTGGATAGCAAGAACATTGTGTACAATTTACCCTGTCAGTGTGGGTTTTCGTATGTGGGACAAACTTCTCGTCCATTTAAAAAACGTGTTTCTGAGCAT
>JAGFPH010000417.1:132735-154285 GCA_018207615.1 Philaenus spumarius | reverse complement strand
TTTAGTTTTCGATAATCGATGACCATTCGGGGTTTCTTTTCAGGATGTTGAACAAGAAACGCTGGAGAAGAATAATTGGAAATGCTTTTCTCTACTACTCCTTTTTCAACGAGGTCCTTGATGTGCTCCCTCAAAAATTGCATTTTCGGAGGGGCCAATTGATAGGGCTGGCTTTTCACCGTTATATTGTCTTTCAGCACTATTTCATATTTAATTAGGTCGGTGAGTCCTAATTCAGTAGTAAGGACATCAGGGAAATTTTCTATGAGTCCTGAGATCTCCTTTTGACATTTGTCATCAAGGTGACTCAGTGGATTTTCGGTGACCTGAGTAGCAGAGGATAAAGTTACTGTAGGAGGTAACCTTTTTTGAAAATTTACTAATTGAAAGGGTTTAGCCTTATAAAATTTAAACGTGAAGGTGCCTTGGAAAAGATCTAAAATGAGTCGACTTTTCAGAAAGAAATCGGACCCTAGGATGAGAGGACACGACAGCTGAGGTGCCACTAAAATTTCAAAATTCCAGCTGCAGTGCTGTATTTTAATATGGACTTTACAAGCTAGATTGATCCCTAGCTTTTCTCCGTTTGCGGTGAGGCACTCCGATTTTACCTCTTGAATTTCTTTAATTACATTTAAAGATTCTAAATGTTCAAAAAGATCAGAAGACATGATGCTCCTGACTGAGCCAGAGTCTAACAAGGCGTTAGTCTTAAAATTTTTAAAATTCACTTCAACAAGAGGTAGAATCTTGTTGCTCAAACCTCTAGATTTTAAGGACTTATAAGTTTTTCTCGTGAGAGAATTATTAGCTAAGGGAGAAAAACTATTGATCTTATCTTTACCTTTTTTGAAAGAATGGCACTCCCAGTTATAGTGACCAGTTGTTCTGCAGTTGAGGCACGTGGGCCTTAAGTAAAATGGTGCAACTAATCCCTGTTTAAAATTTGAAGAGTGACAAGATTTAGTGGATGTTGAGAGATTACTCTCATGTTTAGTATGTAGTTTGGACCTATACTGATGGTGTATTACCCCAGGTTTAGTATGAAAGGGAACAGATTTATTTAAAAAAGGTGTCTTACGTGGTAAGGTTTTATTTAAGTATGCAGGTTTAAAAAAAGATTGATAAAATTTGATGTGGCTATAATCTTTTTTTACTGAAGGAGCTTTGATTGTAGAAACGACTAATTTTCGCTTCTTGAAATGTTTATTTGGATGTGGAGAAAAGTTATGTTGATACTGTCGACGTTGATTTAGATGAGAAGAAAAATTGTGTTGAATTTGTGTTCTACGATTAGGATACTGCCTACACTGCGGGCTTGTGTGACCTCTTCGGCCACAATTATAACAAGTCACGGGTGACCTTATGGGTCTAACTTTGGGTTCCGACCTAGAGAAGCTTTTTTGGGTAGACAATCTTTCTTTATCTGTATATAAGGTATTGTTGACTTGGGTACAGATGGTGTCCAAGTCATTAAAGTTTTCAGGCTTTTTTGCGAAAACCAGACAGTTTCGCACTTCCGGCGAGAGAGCATATACAATAACCTGGGTGATTTCGGCTTCATTTTTATTGACAAGAAGCACCTGCGCTGCTTCCTTGATGTCGGAGACAAAATGGTGCAGAGTCTCTCCCAAACCTTGAGGTCTAAAGAAAAGATCCTGCTCCAAAGTGTTCCGACGTTTAGCAGGAATAAAATTGTCTAGAGCCTCTCTGTGTAAAGCACGAAACGTCGTATGCTTACATAAGCAAGAGCTTAACGGTTCCTTTGCGTAGGGCATAAGGATACTTAAAATATTTCTTTTAATGTCCGGGTAAATTCTACATAAGGACAAGGCAATTTTGATGAATTTAATAAGCTTCTCTAAATCGAAGCCGTCTGTTACGGGCAAAGTTGCTATTAACTTTTCAGCGGGATGGCTAAGTTTGCCATAGACTACTTCAGGAGTGGACTCCTGTGCCAAAATAATGGGAGCAGGTACGGAGCCTGTGTTTAGCGAATTTCTTTCGTTTGACTGCTGCCCTAAAATCGAAATGGTGGGAACTGTGGTCACGTTGATTTGGTGCGGCGCTGCGGACTGCGTAGAAATTGCTGACTCATTTAAATTATCTGCGGAGAGCGACTGGAAATTTAATTTAAGCATTTGCAGAGCTGCCAACATGCGGTTACATTCTGCATTGTGTTCAGTGGCATTTAAATTTAAGTTATTGATACCTGTAATTAATAGGCTCAGCCTAGCCTCAAACAGTTCGAGCCTTGTATTGAAACGAACTAATGCTAAATTTTGTGTGGAGTTTAAATCAGAAAACGTATCATTTAAATCATCAAGAGTTTCCTGAGCAAGGTCTAACTGCTCCTCAACATTATCAACAGTGATCTCATTAGCACAAGGCTCAGAACCCGCCTGAAGTAGGCCTCGCAAACTAGGTCGCATAGTCCTTACAGTGCCAACACCGCCTCCTCGCACCATTACCTCAAAAGAAAGTTCTGGCTTCCTAAGATAATCAACTATTTGTTGTAAGTCCGACATGTTTATTTAATTTAATAAAAAAAAGCCAGGTGAATTTAGAAAAGGTAAAAAAGCTATGTGTACGTGAATAAAAAAAAAGGAATTAAAGACAGATACAAACAGAGAGAAATTTTGTAATTTTTTTGAATTTTATTAAGTTTCTATCTATTTTTGGATTTTATGAAATTTTATTAATTTTTTTGGATTTTATAGTTTTTTGTAATTTTTTTGTTTTTATTTGTCTCTGCTTGGATATATCTAAAATTGTATGTAAAAAGGGAACCCCAAAAAAAAAAACAAAAATTTTTAAAGTTTCATCAAAAAAAAAATAGGTTTATGAAATATGTCGTAGTATGAGAAAGGTGCGACGGATGAAGGAAATATCGGTAGGAAACAAGAACAAGGACCATTGAGTTACCACCAAACGAAAAATTAAACTATATAAATAACTATAATCACAGAGTGTGACTAAAAGCAAAACTAAATTTAGGCCTATCCGACAACCGGACAGCTGAACCAATTTTTAAACGGAAAGTAACCACGCAATCTGCTACAAGAAAACATGTACCAATCTTACAAAAGAATAATTAAGGGAACGGAAGCAATACTGGGCCACATAGATTGGTACTGTTCAAAACTTACCTTAGAATTCAAATATCACCAAAAGTAGGAATATTTCAGCTTATCTCTTACAAAGCACAGGATACCTAGAGGTTAGCTCAATAAACTATAGAAATAGGTATAATTTTAGGTTTATTAACCAAGTTAAGTAAAAAGTTTATATGCCCTTAATACAAAAAAATTATTAATATGCCCTTAATACAAAAAGATTGAGATTTTTAAAAGGAAAACATATATATTTTATTAAATTTAATTTAAAAACCCTCCCCAAAAATAAAAATCAAAAACCCTCCCTTTTAATAATAATTACAGAAATTATACAAAAGATTTACAAGTTACAAAGTTTTAACATGAAGTACCATGGATTTGTTTTAAGAATAAATATATATGTCGTTGGCCAACTCTAAAAGGTAATTATAAATAATTGAATAAATAGACAAAATTAATTATGAGACGTCTCTCTATATATATAAAAAAAAAAGGTGTAAAATTTCTAATATGTAGCCCTTAGGGCTAAGGTCCGAAATGTGCTAGCTTGCTCCTCCCAAATTATTAAATACTAACATATCCTAAATAGTACACATATACAAAAATTACTTTCAAAATACAGCCTATTTAACACTTAACATAAAAGGAAAAGAACAACTGCAGATAGTTCTCATTTTAAATTAAGTTCTGTCTCTAATTAAAACACTGTAGAAATATTTTGTTTATATTTTTAATGTTCAGTTGGAAGGTAGGCCTTTTCTAAGCGTAGTTGTTGCAGGTTATGCCATTGTATTAAAACATTCCCTGGAGTTGGACCAGTATAACTGTATAACACAAATAACAATTTCCTTTTTAGAAAACTTGCAGTTATTTAAATAAGCATAATATGATAGTTCTTTGAGTTGGCTGTTTTATTGAAATTTGTAGCACAAGATGGCAAATTGCTACTTAGTTTGTGATGGTTAATATAACATGTGTAATGTTGCATAACACTGTCTGTACATGTTAGGTAAGCCACATGGTAACATAAAAGAAATGTTAACGTTTAGTTACATATCAGCAATATTTTGCTTATAGCTTATTAAAAGTTTTCAATATCTGTTACACTGTAGAAATACTACACAGTTATAGTTAATTAATGCATAACACTTTAGGCTTGTTTGTGGAAATATGTTTAGGCTTTAACAATAACCAAAATGATATTAGCTTTATAGTTTTTGTAGGCTGTAAGATTTACATTTAAAATTTAGGCTGTAGTAAAAAGAAATACATAGGTTTTTCTAATAAATTGAACAAAATGAGTTAGGAAGTTGTACATGAAACAAAAGTGGAAATAACCTAATTAAGTTTTACAAGTAATATTTTATAATTATTAAGGTAAAGCTAAAATATTCTACCTGGTATCCGGAAAACAAAAGGTTTAGAAGTAATTCATGTTGTTCAGCGACACACCGCGTTATCGCGATCAAATTATTAAGAAATATGACATAACTACCACTTGGCAGCGTCTTCAAGTTTCGTTCGTAACGGTCTAATGGCCGACGCTTTAGTAACCCTCATGACAAAGCGAATTTTAACTCAATAGATAAGGAACAGCTGATGGTTGTCGGTTACAACGACCTCTGTTAAGTAATGCACGATAATAAGTAATACCGTACAGAGTCGACATCTGGCGGAGAAAAGGATAACTATTTGGGGACTGTTGGTAAGGACAAATGATAGAAGTTGTAAGTTGTTGATGGGACGTTACAACTTTGAAATAAACATTTCCTGTCTCTTGAAATTTTTTCTAAAAACTCTTCCTTTTTGAGATATTAGCAACTTTATGTCGGTTTATTTCAACATGTTTAGGGCTGCCATTTTGTTTTGGGTCTTCCGATTTTTCTTTTCTTTATGTCATCTTCATAGTCTTAAATAGACCTTTAAAATTAGGTATCACACGCCCATACTTCCCATTTAAACATTTTGAGTTGCCCCCAAAATCCCCCATTTTTAGGGGACACTCAAAATGTCCGATTACTTCAAAAGATACTTTGGGCTAAGTTAGTATCGTTCCCCAAAGGATATTTGTTTGTTTTAATAAAAACAAAAGTTAAGGGGGGGGGACTTTTAAGACCCCTGGTATATGTAGGATATGTTTACACCTCAGGCTCCAATCCCGGATCAAGCGCTGCATCGTTCCGCTCGCAGTTTGCTCCTCAACCTTACGTCCTCGGAATATCGACTGCGCTGTGCGAGTTTGCACCTCGACTTAGCGGCTCAGGTTTTTGTAATCACCTCGCTACACTTGCAGCGGATAAATCCCGCCTTCTTTCTCGGATCATAAGTTGTCCCACGATAACCCCCCCCCCCCACCCTTGTCGATTTGAACCTAGTACTTATATAGTATCTTAAGGTTTGATCGATTTTGGGGATCCAGACGAGCTATAAGGTCGTTTAAAAAAAACGAAATTTGTCAAATCATCTCCTTTATTTATTTTTCGAGATAAACTCAAAAAATATTTGTTTGGTACACACAATCTCAAAAATATTTTACTTTTAGTGAAAAAAGTATTTCCGGCTCTGAATTTTGTGTTGCCAACGAACTCGTCATAGCGACTCTGAAAATCAACGTATGCACCATTCTTAGGCCAAATCTGACGTAAAACGCGGCTGTTAGAGTGAGAAAACACATATACATATACAGATTGTCAATTAAGTCTGGGTACGGTTTAATATTTCGTATATAAGGACAATTTGAAGGTAGATGACGTGATTGAGGAACCTACTCTATGTAAAAATACTATTTTATTACGATATAAAAAAAGTATTTCCGCCATCTTGGATCCGCCATTTTGAATGTAACTTTGTTTTTTTTAATTAGGAAGGTGGTCATGTGATACATCATTTCGATGTAGAATTTCAAGAAAAAACCAACGGTGAAATTTGCACATCCATATTTTCAACCGATTAAAAATGGCGGCCAAAATACAACTAAATCGTGTTTTTTCGATTTTGCCCCATTTTGCTGTACTATTTTTGTTTTACTATTAATTATTATTCTTTTTGGATTCAGAATTAAATAAGATTTCAAACGATATGCCACACAACGATATTTGGGAGTATTTACATTTTTTGAGTTACAGCCATTTTGATTATTTTCAAAATTGATATCGAGTAGTTCAACCAAATATCGTTGTGTGGCATATCGTTTGATAGCTTATTTAATTATGAATCCAAAAAGAATAATAATTAATATTAAAACAAAAATAGTACATCAGAATGGGGAAAAATCGGAAAACACGATTTCGTTGTTTTTTGGCCGCCATTTTTAATCGGTTGAAAATATGGATTTGCAAACTTCACCGTTTATTTTTTCTGTAAATTCTACATCGAAATGGTGTATCACATGACCACCTTCCTATTTAAAAAACCAGAGTTACATTCAAAATGGCGGATCCAAGATGGCGGATACATTTTTTGATATCTTAATCAAATAGTATTTTTACATAGAGTAGGTTCCTCAATCACATCTACCTTCAAATTTACCTTATGTACGAAATATTAAACCGTATCCAGACTTAATTGACACCCTGTATACAATGTTTAATGATGTTCTAAAACGTGTTATGTTAACCATGATCGGTGCTCGTTGACCTTAGAATCCATAAGACCATAAGATTGCAGTGACCATAAAATCACTGCAATAGCTCATCTTTTCTTTAGAAATTCGCTAATAAGCATTAATTTTATCAAAACGTGTTCAGTAAGCCGTGTAAGTAAACATGAAACAAGAGTTTGAAAACATGAAGACATTTTGTTTTTGTATTTCCAGTTTATTTTCATATTATCAACGAGACTATGTTTGTCAAAACTCCTCGTTATATTTACACATTTATACCCGCGATGTAAATGAATTAAGTATTTTTTTAGAACAACTAATGCAACCGTAGTGCTATACAATGATATGCAAATCTAATTTTAGGGGAAGTTCGTGCAAGGAGGTAAAGCATTTTCAGATTGCTCAAGTAATTGGAATACCGAAGTTTGCCTCGTATAAAGAACGCGAGAGAAAAGGTTCTGGGAGAAACTTGGTTTATTGTTTTGATAGATTTATAATTTTTTAATTCAATTAAATGTAGAAAAGCGGTTTTATATAAATCTTTATGTATTCAAATGTTAAATATTATATTTCTTAGTTTATCTATTTTGTTTCTTAACTCGTTATCTAATTAATGTATAACCCAAAATCCTTATTTTGTCTAGTTTACACAAAATATTACAGATATTTAATTTTACTTACAAAATGTACACTGTTAATTGTAAATATGTGTCTATATTAAAGCAATCCCTACTCTGGCAGACTACTATGGTCATGCGATAGTTTGCATTTAGTTATCTTTCGTATGGATAAGGTTTTTTTATTTTATTGTTATGGAAGTTATTGAATTTTTTGATTGTATTTTAAGTTAATATTAATAAATGCAATTATTATTATTATTATTCAATCAGTATACACTAATGGAAGGAATGATATTCTATGTTATACATTAAAACATTTTATACGTTAAATATTAAATACAATATAACATGTAACACTTGTTCGTTGCCAGTAATCCTTTTAGTTTCCTTTTACCTAATCTAAAAAAAGCCGTTGGTTGTGAAGAATAATTAACTTATTCTAAACTTGTTATGTTGGTTGCTATGGTAATGAATGTGATCAAACATGTGTTGCTAAGCTTTTAATCCGAACTGTTTATCTGTTATAGGGCTGGGAGATTTTTTACGCATTATAATAACAATTTTTCAAAATACGATCTTATTGCGCTTCTGTGAACTAAAAAGAGTGCAAATTTTAATTTTCGTATTTGTATCTTAAGTAGTTTTTTGCTCCACGTTGGTACTAAGTCAGCAACGTAGTAAAAAACCAAAGGGCCGTCAAAGAGAGAGAGAGAGATTTCGAAGCTATGTTGGCTCGGAGGTATTTTTACTTTACTCTAACTCGTTACACATAACATTTTATGAACCATTTATTTTTGTTTGTGTACCATTTCTTTCCATTTCGGGTTTTCTTCTGTTTTTTTTTTTTAGATCAGTTTATTGATTTGCAATACCGCTCGTACATTGTTTTTTGTAACATATGTAATTGTCGTAGATACTTACCCGTTTGTATATTGAACACAATTTCTTCGAAGTTTATTGAACTTAATTATTTTTCGAAATTAATAATAAATTAAGTAAAAATAAAAATTAGAAGCATATATTTACTAAAGACAATATCTAAAGCAAATAATTTATATAAAAAGTAATTTAATACAATTTTTGTTTAAGTGAACCTAAGAGAGATCAGAACCAAGATGTTTTACAAATTTCAAAACATGCAATGCTATTAAACAAATTTTTAAGATACAAGTAAATTTGTTTACTAACAACGCAATATCAAGGAATCTCTCAACTAGCACCAAAATTTTATTCACAGTAATACACTAGTAGTAGTAAGTATTTTTACAGAATATTTTTTAGCGTCAAACAAATGGGAAGATCTGATGGCAAAGATTAGAAGGCAATCAGCGAAAGTTGGGAACATATTTTAATACATTGGAAGATTAGCACGGGATTGAAAGCTTTGCAGAAACGGCTTTTATAAGTTTGTCAGTGTGATTGACTCTTACAACAATGCAAGGTTACATGTTCCCAGTGGCAAATATAAATTGTCGAATCGATTTATTCGAGTATTTAAATTTACAACCATGTTACTTTCATTTGACCTAATTAATTAAGACAAATGACAGTTTTAATTTTTTAAGAGTTTTTACAGTTTAAACAGCGACTGTTTTAAGTTGCAGAATTTCAATCAAACATTAACAGAACGCCATACGCTCTCATCAGCAGTCTTCGAGTAGTGCAGTAGAATTAGAGAACACGCATATTGTAATTCGTTTCACGATGCCATGTGAAAAATCGATGTATTTATGCATAAGGTAAATGGAATTTTTACTGATCGACTTTTATACATACAGAACAATGTTTAAATAGTAGTTTACCTGCAAAAAAACCTAACTTGAAAAGACAGTTTTTCAGACGCTATTTAGAGGATTAAAATAGGATTTACAATACTTGAAATATAAATTTCGACGAAAAAATGAGCTCCGGATTACGAGGATGACAACTGAGTCTAATAATTAATCGTATTATACATTTAACCCTTTTCCAATAAATTAATTAGTTAAATATCTCTAAACTAATTATTATTGTTTACTGAAATTTCATTCATAACGTAGGGCTACAAAAGGCTTATTTTCTGAAAGTTTCAAAGGCAACGGTGATTTTCTCAAATAATGAAAAATACTTGAAAATTTTATCGGGTTTTTGCAATTATTTAAAGAAATTATAAACCAATTTTAACTTAGGAGGTCTCAAATTAACCGTTTCTTGGTAACCTAAAAATAAACAAAATTTAAAATAAACATTGGCAATTAATTGTCTCCAAACAATTTAAAGTAAACCGATTTTCTTCCGATTTTGCATATTAAACCCTTAAACCACTTATTGGTGTAATTATTGACCCAGTTGTCGTCCTCGTAGGAGGAAAATATGGCCCATATGGGGCTTATTGTTTTTTGAGACTTATATTTTAAGAATACGTTTATGGTAAATCCCATTTACATTATTTTAACCCTCAAAATGCGTCCGAAAATGTATTAACTTTTTGAAGTTATTTTTTTGCATATTAAACCACTATTTAAACACTGTTTAAAAGTGGATCAGGAAAAATACCATTTACTTTATGCATAAATACATAGATTTTTCCACACGGCATCCTGAAACGAGTTATAATAAATTTTCAACGATTTTCATGTAATTCTAGAGTTATATTTTATCAACCGTACGACCTGACAATGTATTTTATGAAAGGACTGATTGCTAAGCATGGTTTTATTGTCAGTTCTAAATTTTGTCTCCATATAACGTATGTACTAAGAAAAGTACTGACCAGACAATACACGCATCCTCTCACCATCCTTATTCACAAAAACAGCTTCATACACCGATTCCTAACTGTACCATTGCAGAAAAAAGAATATAACCAAGAACTTAACATAATCAAAAACATAACCGTTGCTAACGGTTTTGAAAGTTCAATCGTTGACAAAATTATGTAAAAGACCCAAGAACAAGTCCCCAAAATCAACGAATGAACAAACAGTAAGGTATATATCATGCGAATTCGGCAATAAATTGAATTATACGTTAAAGAAAGAAATTAGGAAAAATAACATCAAAGTCACATTTAGAACTGGCAACAAGCTCGAGTCTAAACTAAAACCCCCCCAACCAAGACTTTAAAGACAAAACAGAAAAAAACGGAATATACAAAATGACTTGCGACGTTTGCCCAAATTTTTACATAGGCCCTTTTAAAAAACGTTTCAAGGAACATTTACCATCAACAAAGAGAAAACCCAAGAAATCGAAATATGCTGAACACCTCATCGATAGTTGCCACAGTTACTCAAACATCAACAGTAATATGGACATATTACACAGATGTAGTAAGGGACGTTCCATGAGTGCCTTGGAGGAGTTTGAAATTTATAAAGCGTTCAAACAACAACCTAATAATATACTAAATGAACAACTCTCGTTCTCCTCCAATACTCTATTCGACAGCGTCATCAAAATGCTACAATAGGAACCGTTTATTCAAAGTTAGATAACGAGATAAGAATAAATAGCCAGTCGCGATCGGTTCGTTGGGGAGTAAGTACCGACCGATGTAAAATATTTTAATTTTGTGATCGTCTGAACGTATATATGTGTTAAAGTGTTATGTGTTGTTACGTATGTACTGTGTATGTTTTATTGACAAGCTCCATATATGGAACGATTTTAATAACAACTAAAATAATTTATATGATCTGAAGATGGACTCACGAAGCCCGAAACTGCATTAATCTGTAAATCAACGAAAGGATTAGTTGACGTACCGAAAAAAAAGGTAATTTATTTATTTAAGAAAAGTAGCTTCACATTAGTGACATAGTCAAATATTGAAACTGCAAAGTATTTTAGGAACTGTAGTTAAAGTTAAGCTTATATTTAAAATAATAGGTTTACAAAGTATATGCCATGAGTTATGTTTAAGTGCATAAAGGGTTGAAAGTCAAACATATTATGTTATGCAAATCATCAAGTACGTGTTTAGCTTGGTTATACTTTGTTTGAAAAATTGTTTCTTGTCACGCTATGCAGATATTTATTTATGAACTGAAATATATTGATTGCACGTGGTTATGTGCTGGAGTGCATAGGATTAAGTGGGAAATTATTGGTTATTACGCTTTTATTGTTTAACAAGAACGATATTATTGCTCATCGAGCTATCCGCGTCCAAAGTTTAGTATTTAATTAGGCATACTTCAGGTATGCAGTAAAGAATTTTACTTGCATAGAGCACTGTCTTAAAAGAACCACTAACTGAAATAGTTTGAAATGTATGAGTTGTATTAATAATTTAATTGTTAACGTCAACAATTCTCAGACAACAATTGTTTAACTAAGTAGACAACCACAGATATTGACATTTTGTTTACCTCATTTCAATTCACAAAAAAAAAAATCTTCAAAAATGTTTACCTTATACACCATAAGACGAAGAACTAAAATTTACAGGTGTTTTACTATTAGATTGAAATATTGTTTTATCCATGATATACACGTAGAGTAACATGTCCCTGTGTTCTAAGTATAAAGTAACACTTTCTAAGCTAAATATGTAAGTAACATACCAATAGGCCAACATTTAGTAGTTTTATTAAGATCCGGCCCGATCCGGCTTTGCACGGACAAACAAATCAAAGTTAAATGTAGGTATGTTAACGAAAAATAAGAATTTTTCGTTGATTTTTGTTTGTTTTTAGTTTGTCAATGTAACCTCAAAAAGCTAATACTCTTCAAATTTGCTAAGTAATGTTGCTATGGTAATGAATGTAAACAAACATGAAGTGTTGCTATGCTTTTTATACGAACAGCTGTTTTTGTGCCCCTGATAAAATCAAAAGAAATCTTTCTTCCATAAGATTAACATTGAAACTTTGAAGTCCAGTGGGACACAGCCCTAATGTCGTAGAACTTCGGTAAATGGCCTAAAACCTTCCCAGGGTTAACCTGTGTTACTATGCAAAATTTCAAAGCAATCGGATGGACGGTTTGATAACGCATAAAGGACAAACAGAAGACAGACATACATTGGATTTTATATATATAGATTAGTATGGCCTTGTTTGGTGCGTCTTATTAAAAACATTAGAACTTTGCGCTTAGTGCCTCTAAATAAATATGTGCAGCACCTCTGGTGTTGGAGGAAATATTTTGCTATAAATGTTTGTTTTTTAATTGTTAACTAGTAGTATGCATGGTGTATACTTTGCGTGAGTGCGAGAGAGAGAGAGAGAGAGAGTTTCTCAGTCCCATGGGTCAGTTCACTATAGCTCGACGTTAACAAACAATTTCCCAATAACCCTTCCAGATATTGTTAAGTGACGTTAAAAGATTACCTAAGAACTTTACCAACATCCGAAATTGGAAGGTAAAAATAGTAATGTTTGCTTTTTCCAAACATAATATAATTTTATATCTCGAAAAGAGACCTTTTTATTTAAGTGGCAGAAACATTCTAAAAAAAAACAAAAAAATATAATTGTAAAATTTTGTTTTGACCACCATTGTCGCCTGGAAAAATGAGGATATGTTATAAGGGACGCTTTTCCCATAAGATTGTCATTAATATCGAATGAGAAACTATTTTCTAGCTAGAAAGAAGTTAGGACCTGGACTAAAATACTTCGCACTTCAGGAATATGAAGGCACGTCACGCCTTGTGAATACAACATTATTGTAAGAGTTAGGTTTGTGGGATCAATGATTTAAATCTCAGTAATATTAACTGTTCATTGTATAACTGTATTATATATCATCAACAATTCTCAGTCATTTAGTGTAACTAGTTCAGCTCTTGCTCGTCGTTACAAAGGTAACGTTATAATAATTGGATAAAGCAGTTGAACTGTTGACGTGAGTTGAGCGAATTTCGAAAATTAATGTTGTATGTTTTAAGGTTTCAACCAAAAATTTTGAAAAATGTTCTGTTTACTGAATAGCTGCCTCAGTGTACGACATATATTAGTAGAGTTTGTTTGCCCCTCAGCCTCCAGTTCCAACTTCAGCGGAAAAGTCTCTACGTGAGTTTTATCCCGGCTGCTTTCACGGTAAAATTCCCCACGTGGGTTTAAACCTGGTTCTGTTATGTTATTTTACGTTTCGATCGTTCTTGGAAAAACCAGACGGGCTATATGGTCGTGTAAAAAAACAAAATTTGCAGAATAATCTCCTATATTTATTTTATTAGTAAAATCATAAAGAAATTTCATTCTATCGCAAAAAATCTCAAAAAACCTTTACGTTTCGGTTGTTTGAATTTGTTTGGCTGACGAACTAGTCCGAACTACGCAGTACCTACCAGATCGAACTTAAGATGCGGCTGCCAACAACATTATAACGTTTTATTTTTCTTGGCGTTGATAGATTACGATCCACCCCTTCTATCTTCACTCACTATCCTTTAGATGTTCACCTTTTAGAATATTCTTTTGCAGTGGCTTGGCGGGTGCTAGTCCCTTAGCCTATTTTCCAACATAGGTTTTTGTCGATGGAGATGAAAGATTTGTTTAAATGTTCGCAGGTTATTGAATGGAAAAAATGTTTTTACTATTTAAATTGTGTGGTATATGACGCTATTGGCAAACATTATTTCCAATATCCCATAAAAACATCGCATAAACGATCTTCTGTCTTTTTTTTATGATTTTACCATGGCAAAGTTTATCAAGGACACAAATTCGATGTTAAAATTGTGCAATTATATTAATTTTGTTTTTTTTAGTCTATTGGCTCTAATTTAGTCAGCCCCAATAAAACCTAATCCAACGAAACTGAGTACACATTTCTACCACCCCAATTAATTATACATTAATAATTCTTACTAGTACACCAACACACAGAAACAGATTCCAACCCAAAATGTACAAAAACAATTAATTGTCTCTTTAATATTCACAAACTGTGATCTGACATTAAGGCTTGTCGCACACTGGATCCGCTCCGTTCCGTCCGCTCCGCTCCGTTCCGTCCGCTCCGCTCAGTTCCGGCAGTTTTCTCACACACTGCGTCCGCTCTTTCCGTCCGGTCCGCTCAATTTTATCGTTAATATTTAGAGCCAACCGCCATTAGACGAAACACACTGTCATTGTTCGCATGTAAATTCTTTGTGTCGGCTTTTTCCATTGTGTGATTATGAGTTCCAGCAGTAGCGACGAAGAAACTGCTGTAATAGCATTGGCAATAGCTGCAGAAGAGGATGATCAAGTATCAAGGAAAAAAAGAAGATTGTGGGTGCATAGTATTAATCCCGCACGGGCTAGTGAGGGCGAGTATCATACGCTATTTTCAAGATTGAAAAATGACAATCAAAGATTTTTTCGATATTTTCGTATGAGTTACGAAAAGTTTATAGAGCTATTACACATCATAGAACCTACAATTCAAAAACGCCATACAAACTTTAGAAGAAGCATATCACCAGAGGAGCGGTTGGCTGTGACCTTAAGGTGAGATAAGAACCCACATCATAGAGTAATAACTTCGTTTTAAAACTTCATTGAAAACTATGTTTTAAGTAAATTGAAAACCATAATTTTTTCAGTTTATAGTTTTCTGGTGTTTGCATTAAGTTAATTTATAAAATATTTCTTATGACTATGGGAGTAGTAAGGGTGTCAAAAAGTCTTAGCTCGCAATACAGAATCATATTCTATGCATAAAAATAAATGAAAAATGTTCAGCAACTCTTTTGCTGCTTAATTTAGTCACAATCGGCCATTTTGTTTTTTTATAAAAACTCACTAAGAAATAGATAAGACAAGGAGTTCAAATTTTGTATGGTACTGTTAGAAGTGTACCAAACATAAAGACTTTATTTTTATTACTTTCAAAATGGTAGCCATACAAAATTTTTACTGTGGAATCTCTCAAAAACTGTTAAATTTGCAAAAAATAGATAAAATATTTTTCTTTTTTAATGACAAACAAAATGCTTTTTTTTCATTTCTATAGGTCAGGGATAACAGCGTTATAAACAAAAACTGAAAACATAATTTCATGCTAATTGTCTACAACACCAAAATTGTTTGGTATTTGATGTATAGTATGTTGTCCAATTATTTCATTTAAAAATAAATGTTTTCCTAAACTCAAATGATACTAAATAATACAGTAGAAACTCACTAATTCGAAATCCAAGGGAAAATTAAAGGAAGTTTGAATTATCGAGACTTTGAATTATAAAGGTAAATAAAATTTGAATTAGGCCTATATACTACCTATATAGGTAAACCTTTATTTTAAGAATCGATAAGGAAACACTTTTTAAAATAAAGTTTACAACTTAACATAATATGTAGTAACGTTACAAAAGTTTAATAAAAAACTAAACAAAATTAAAAACAGTTAGAAAATAAAACAATTAAGATGAAAATTGTCCAATTGCAATTGCAATAAGCCCGAGCAATTGCACAATACAACTCTGGCTATCTGTACACTGCGCATGCGCGGCGCTTCCGGCCTTCCGACCTTCCGCCAAAAATCGCTCGCTCTACGAAAAGTGGCGGAAGCGGACGGAACGGAGCGGACGGAACGGACGGAGCGGATGCTATGTGCAGTTCCACATTTGATTACATGGTTTTCGATTTTTGGCGGAAAGGACGGAGCGGAGCGGATGTAACGGAGCGGATCTAGTGTGCGACATGCCTTACTCTGTCCTGGTGGCTCCTTACCTCGACGTCCACCTATGCTTAAACGCCTCACGATCAAGGTGTCTCTCCGTGACGCCCACGTCGGCGTCTTTACTCTGAAGCTCCCTGTTTCTCAAGACTTTTCGGCTCGCCCAAGCAGCTTTCTCAAAAGACCTTTTAAGTTTTTCTCTCTACTTAAAAATTTCTGCCCTACGTAGTTTTCCCCATATAGTTTATGTATTATATATATGGAACTTAATATTGCAACCCTACGATTACATCATTTCTAGTTACATAGCTACCAAATCTACATTACTGTGATGTTACCTCATTGAGCTTACAAATGCAATTCTACTGTTGTCAAATTGTTAGGTTTGAATAACAAACACATTGACTAATTCCATTTCGTAACACCTCTCCAGCATTGAACCTAAATTTGAATAATAGTACTTTTTTTGTGTAGAGATACAATTTTTTGTCGTTTTTGTATAGAAAACGTATATACTCATCACTGGTGAAACCGTTAAAATTAAGAAAGGAATCTTTCATTTATTCTTCCTCCGAGTACCAAATAAAAGACTTGTTTTCTTGAATAGCTCATCAACCAATAATTGTCAGTTATGACGATCCTCTTGATTCAAAAAAGTTCATCTAAAAAGATGATGGAATTTTTCCAACGAGTGTTTGCTTCATCCTTCCCTTGGTAGAAATTCTCCACTTAATAAGAACGAAATTTCATCTAATTGGTCTTTCCATTTATTTCTGAATCCATAATTTCAAGAACCAGTTCCTCCAGAATCTTCTTTGGACTAGAGAAAAATATAATTATCATTGCTTACGTATGTATATCTAGGGGAAAGAAAGTAGGAAACCGAGTCAAAGTTTCTATGTTTAATAAATATATTAAAGCCGTACAGATATTTTTAACACCCTGTATTGTACTGAATATAAATATGATTTTTCAATGCATACAACGTTATGTAAATTATACATTTCAACGAAAAGGGTGACGTTAATATAAACTATAGAGGTTTATGACTGTTGGCTTAACGTCATGAATACGTCGTTTCATTACCAACTTGATGCAACGAAAACGAAGACTGTGGGATTTGTAAGTATATTATAAGGTATCTGGGACTTGTATTTTATTAAAACTGTTCCTCTTTACAGTGTTTTGCTATCCTACTGTATTTGCAATCTCTTCTAAAATATACGAAAACAATTAGTACCACTATTGTAATTTATTTTCTTGTAACCCAACTCGCCATATTCATCTGATCTAGACTTCCTAAAACAATTAGTTGTTCTTTTTTCACATCTGGTAAAGCTCTATAGTGGCGAAATAATTGAACAACAGCTGGTTTCACAGTTTGAGATGTTAAGTATTCACTTTCATTTTGCCACTCGCAAAGTTGAAAAACCTTCGTATACTAAAAAAACGTTACAAAGGGTTCTAATTTAAAAAAGTTTTAGTATTCAGCTACGGAAAATATGCGAAGACAAGGTCTCCAGTTTGGTTATCGTATACCCTTTATATGAACATATTTTTAATGTAGTTCTGTAAAAAATTCCAGCCAAACATCATTCGACTAATTGTTGGAAAGTTTTAAGACAAATTTTAAAAGGTGTCATCATATTAAGTTTTATTTAATTCCATGTTCGTATGCACCTTACTAATACATACATCTCTGTTAAGGAATAAAAGAATTTTAATTAAATGTAAAAGTCACATTTACAAACATAAAATTACCAGAATGGATTTAGCAGTGCATTACTGGGAGATGCGTCCGACAAAAAGCTAGTTTTAAAAAAGCTTGGAGAAAAGCTGTCTCTAAAAGGAATCTCATGTCTTCCATTTCAAGTCTATCCGGTATTTTTTCTCTAAGACTGATTTTGATGCATTTCTAAACCTACTTATAAACAAATATTTTGTTTTACTTATAAGAAAAGGGTAATTTCTTTAATATATTAATAGGGAAGTATAGTGCTTAAGATATGTACATTTTCTGTTTTATGTTTTATTATAGTGCTAAGCACACACATTTGTTGTTAAGTTATTTATTTAAGTTAATTATTGTTAAAATAATATTGTCACCCATATTAAATTTTATTAACCACTCCGATTAAAGGAACTTTTTTATTTAAGACATGTCCCTACACTTTTTTTATTTAAGTTAAAATGTGATTTTTTTTAGAATAGCTTAAATGAATGATTTCATGCTAAACACAACTTAAAGTCAGTAGACAAACTCAAAAAAGGTTGTATTATTCAATTTAAGTTGTAGGAATAATAATAACAAACATTGTTGCGTTCTGCTTAGAAGCGTATATACAATTTAAAAAATTAGAATTAAGAATGTGTATTTTTGATTTAATGTTTCGTTTCATTAACTTTTCTATTATTTTTTATATCCTCTAAACAAGTTACTTTTGTTTTATAATTATTAAACGTTAAAGTAATGAAAATAAGTTTAATGACCATTGTAAAACTAAGTTATTTTAAAATTGTCTGTTGACACTATTTTAACCCTTATAATCATGGAAATTTTAACTGAATACAAGTACAGCTCAGTATATTATATAAATTACATTTTGTAATAAAAAGTAGATTAGATACACATATTTGATGATAGTAATGACATAAACAGTTAATTTGTTTGAATCAGCATAAATTGTTAAATCCAACAAGTTTATCAAACAATTAGTTTTATGGTATAGCTAATAATACACGAGATGACACGAGCTCTGCTTTGAGCAGTATTGATAAATTACGATTCTATTATCCGTTAGAATTCCAATTACATTTTCTTTGTAATTGTTTACTATTATTTTGTTAGAAGTAAATCTTTCTGTATTGAGATATGTTTCGTGTTTATGTATTCTAACTGTGAATTAACATGAATAAAGGCCCAGAAAAATAAATTCACCCACGGAAAAAAAATGAAAATAATAGCTTTAGGTTTTAACTTAGAGTGTGTAGTCCCAGTATTTGTCAAGCAAAGGAAGTAGGCCTAATAGTAAACAATAACCCTTATCTTCAATGGACTTAAATCGACACGTACACATGTTTCAAGAGTCCGCACAGTAAACAAGATAAGGTAGGTTTGTTGGTCAGATTCAGACAGTTGTAATCAGTTGTCATGGCTTGTGCTCTAACTGCAGTCTAACGTTGACGCAGTTAAAAATTAGCTTGCTGTACAAAAATTTCTTGTACAAACACGGCGTTTTGCGACAGTCGAAAAAGTACGGGAGTGCGGGAATGTTCCAGTGTGATAAACCGTCAACAAGAGTCACTGGTTCGTCCTCAGATGACGACTTTTAAAGTAAGTTAATCATTCGTATTTCTTTTTCCGTGCCTTTAATTATGTTAATTAATTGTTAGAATATATAAAAATACAAAATATCTCAATACGGGAACATTTACTTGAATCATATTGGAAGTAGAGACTATAAGTTAGAACTTCAGGATATATATTTGTTTTAAATTTGTTTAGGGTGAATTTATTTTCCGGGCATTTAATTCATTGTTAGAGTACATAAATACAAAACATATGTCAATATGGGAAGATTTGCTTCTGACAAAGTAATAGTAAACAATTACCATTTTCTTTAAGTACAGCCATACTTAGAATCATGGTCCATAGAATCATGGACCAATAAAGATTCATTAAACACGATAGACTTTTACACTTACCTATGTCTATTTTATCTAGGTCTGTTTAACTACATGCATATACATTTAATACCAAACTAGCGATGTAAATTTTCTTAAGTAGGCTACGATTTTCTTTCATTCGTTTTAAATTAAATATTAATCTTTTTACAGGGTGCTACGAAACTGTGATCACAATTTTTCAGGTATTGTTATTGGATCCAAAGTAAACTCCAAATCAATGTTTATTTGTATAAAATCATTTAGGTTGTTCTACTGTGACCCAAATGCGTTTTTTATAAAAAAATGTATAGCTAAAAATTTTTTAAACGAAATAATAACAAATTTCTATCAACCATTTCTATTAGTATTACCTACAAGCGAAAACAGTTACGTAGACTTGACTTAAATATTTTCAAAATGGTGGCTGTTTAAAACTTTCAAACGGAAATAACGAAAAAAACTAGCGCTTTCTCGAAACAATATCACGAATAACTATTTTTGTTACAAGTTTTTGAAATTGGTTTTAGAATAACGGTCTTATGCCATTTTTCGCAAGACAGTGCACGCCATTCTTGTGGGCGATATCCAGGATCGGACTGCAATGCAACAATGAAACAAAATAATTAATATTTTATTGCAATAATAAATTTAATCAAATGCGTTTCATTTATTTCGACACCGAAGAACTGTTTGTAGGCCTAATGTGGTTGGAGGACAACATTTTGAACAACTTCTGCGATCTTGAAAGTATTGTTTGGTTTTTATTCAATTGCTCAAGTGTTGTCAAGTGTTTTTATAATGTTTTATTATTTGTATAAACAATTACAAAGGGTTTCTATAACATTTAGATATGATTATTTTAATAAAAAACACATTTTTGTCACAGTAGGACAACCGACATGATTTTAGACAAATGAACTGTGATTTGTTGTTTACTTTGGACCCAAGAACAATCCCAGAAAATATGTGACAAGAGTTATGAATCACCCTGTATAATGCTCATACCCATTATTGTACGTGCAGGCCTATCACTACTAAATATTTGAATTAAATGACATGTAATTTTTTCGATAGAGAACCATTTTGAAAATGTTTTAGTTTTACCTATAGGTTATTACAATTAATTTTGATACATTGTAGTTTAAATAGTACTGTATTAGTTTTCAACTTTCGGTTACAATTCTACTGTGAATTAATTAAAAAGAAAACAATTATTAAAGAAATAAAAGATTTATTTATTTCAATGGATCTCAAAGAAAGTTCAGCAAAATACTAGTATCCGAATTAACTTGTACTATAAGCACTGAGTATTGCGCGAATGGGTTAGAGTTGAGGTGAATTCAATTATAGCGTGCATGGCATTCCTTTTCATACACTCTTAGAAATGTAATTTATTTCTTAGTTAATACTCATTATTTGAAATAAAGGATACAGTTATATTTCCACTTTTATAACTGTTATATATTTAACACAATTTATGTTTCATCAAACACAAAACTTGTAATACTTTGAGAAATAAATGTAAAGCAGATATATATATTTTATAAACAGTAAGACTTATGTTGGGAATTACTCGTAATGTTATTAATTTTTAATTGTTTCAAATGTATTATGATTACTGACTAATGTTTAACTAATAGGTAAATTAAACTCTTTTCAGTTTTTAGAGCTCCTCTGTCACGATTTCTAAAAGGTTCTTTTTCTAAAGTGGAATGGAGCATACAAGAATTTCAAGTATAGTTTAAAAAAACGTATAATTATTTGATTTCTAGGTTTCACTAGTTGTTTAACTAAGCAGATAACCACAGACATTGACATTTTGTTTACCTCATTTCAATTCACAAAGAAAATCTTCAAAAATTTGTTACCTTATACACCATAAGACGAAGAACTCAAATTTACAACTGTTTTACTATTAGATTGAAATATTGTTTTATCCATGATATACACGT
>JAGFPH010000417.1:122079-132335 GCA_018207615.1 Philaenus spumarius | reverse complement strand
ACACGAAATATGAAATACAATTTTAACAGAATGGTAAATAAACGTACTAGAATAATAATATACTTGTGTAGAGTTATTATAAATTAAAAAAAAAGAAGATAAATGACGATGTTTATGTTGTTGACCTTCGACAAACATTAATCCTGAGTTTCAGCTTTGCAGTAAATATGGATGGAGTTCTGGTCAAGTCGAATTTTTGTACCAACCTTAATCGCTCGACGATACACATCTCCATTATATGGCTCTGTGTTAGGGACTTGGATTTTACAAAGATCGTCTTTAATGTATACTTGTGTACTAGTATTATTATTGTGAAATTATAATGTTTGCTTATCCTGGATTATTCGACTAATGTATTCTACAGCGTAACACATTTTTGTTCGAATAAAAACCAATACAACTGCAGCTGAACCGGTGACATGAGTTTGTATGTTTTAGGGTTACAACCAACTATTTGGGCTGTTGGTCTACTCACAAAGACGCTGAATAGCTGCCTATGTGTCCGAGATACCTATATTAGTCGCCCTGGCTCATGCGCTGCTTCGTTTCACTTTTACCTTGTTTTGCTGAGTTTACACCTTGAGCTGCCTCGAATTAAAAAACAAATAAGCGAGTTTGCATCCCAGCCGTCGAAGTATATATACCCCATTGTATAGGGGTAGCAACCCCATGTCATTCTCTTTAATTGTAGTGACCATATTCTCTAAACAATCCTGGTACTAATATGTGTATATTGTAAAATTTTTGGTAATACTAGCTGACCCGTGCGAAGCATTCGCATTCTAACTTACTTAAGTCCCACTTAATTAAAGTACACACTGTATATTTAGTATCGTATAGTGCGTATTTAGTGCGTCATTGGCATAGGTGAGGGTTGAAGTAAAGACTAGATGTGTTTAAATTGTATATATATTTTTTTAAATAGCAATGTAGTGGCGTAACGGCAGCTCTCCAGCTGAGTATTGTTATCATCAGTGTTGCCAACGCCAGGAAAATAACCCTACAACTTACTTGATCCATTGTATTTGGATAACCTAATAGAACTCCGATCCAATGCAATATTTGAATCCACTGGAAATACGACGATAGTGGCGCTATCTATTGGGGAAACGACGGAAGCGGTGTGAAGCACCAATGCTAGCAATGCTTTCTCCTTAGCGCTACCTCGCGGCGCGATCATGCACTATTTTTCCGACACACAGCCACCAATAGTATGCATAATCTATTTTATTATTCATGATCTGTGCTTGATCTTACATCATTGTTACTTTCGAATTCTTTATTTTTTTTATTTTTGTTTTCTTATAATTGTATTTTGTATATTTTTCCGGTATTCAAGGAAAGCTTTAAAATGATGCCTCATTCATGTAATTTGATGATGTATTAAGGAAGTTATGGCGTACCGACAAAAAAATTGCCTTGAAAAATAATATATATGATTAGATAATTAGTTTTTGAACATATAGAAAAAGTAAATGTTTAAATTATTATAGAATTGTATGGGTAATTATCAAATTCTATCCCTTTGACTTAAGTAACAGAACTACCATTTCTTTTATATCACTTAAGAATAATATTTTTTTTTTTATCTTTATAGATTGTAGAAGTTAGTTCAATTTATTATATATGTAGATATAGCAACCTCATTATAACGCCTTAGACTGTAGTAACTGTAATATCTAAACACTCCTGGCAATAATATGGATGCACTGTGAAATTTTTAGTGAATCGGTCGAATAGTTTTTGAGGCTATAGAGGATGAAGAAAAAACATTCATTTTTATACATAGGGATAAAAAAGGAACGAAGAATCAAAATGGCACATATTTTTATAATTAACATGATTTTATGAAAGCCCTTGTGGATATTTCAGGAGCAGGTTTAGCCTACATGTTGACCTGTTCCCTTTAAGGACTTGGGATATATATCTTCTTGATATATTGCGTTTCTGTTTATGGTAATATGTGTTGTCGCTGTTTTGTTATGATAATGTAATCATGTTTTGGGGCATATACAGTTAATAATATCCATGTTGCTTTTCACTCTGTTTTACTTTTGTGTTTAAAACATCGAATGTATACGTTTCTGCATAGGTACTATATTTTATAATACGAGTAGTTTGAAGACAGTTTCAAGTCAAAACACATCCACACACACAAAGAGGGAAACCGGGAAATACCTAGTTAGGGGCCTGTAATTTGTTTAAATTACTAAAAAGTTGAATCGAATGTACCATTTTTATTGTACTAGTCTAAAAAAATATATATAAACTCTTACGTTTTACTATCATTCACTGTTTTAGACTTATTGATTAAAGACGTATTATAAGCCATCGTACATTTTATATTTATATAATAATACATTGCCTGCGTATTATGTACAATATATACATTATATGCACAAGCATATGTTTTGCGTGTGAGGTGTGTTAGTGCATGTATATTGTACATACACAAAAAAGGATAAGACTTACAACTTAAATATATATAATATACACTATTTTTAGACCAGTGCAGATGACATCAGTAGTGATAGTTTAAAACAGTGTGTTCTATAGCACCGAAGGAATTTCAAGGTATTAAATTAAATATATTGATATCAGCAACAACTTTAATTCTATTATAAACGTTGCCAAAGTTTCTCGTTGTATGAGTTTTTTTATTTTTTTTTTTTTTTATTTTACCCTCTATAACGATCCTCCATGTATACGTAAGAGATGCTCAAGGTCTCAAAATAAAGGTCACGCAATTTTTGTATCGAATTTGTCTGTTTCAAAATCACTATTGTCCTTTTAAACCCCTCTAATATGCATTTGGTTGGTGGAATGGCGTGCAATGTTTGATTTCAATCATATGCTCAACCTAAAGTTCCTATCACTTACAATTTATTTTGAGTTATTCCCTTATGTGTCCCGTAACATGGAGTGAAAAGTACTTACAAGGTCTAGAAAAGGAATTTCCTATAGCTATTTAATGCATGTTAAAAAGTTTACCGTATTTCCACCCTTTCAACAAAACCAAACCATTTTCCGGTGGGAGGAAATAGGTAGACATAATTTTTCAATGTTATGATCAAAAGAACCTCTGGCAAAATATCTCACCTGGGCATATTGATTGGAAAGAAAATCTTATATAACCTGCACTATATGGCTAGTCATTAAATATGTGCTCATATTTTTTAGATTTGTGTAATTTTTGAGTTTTTTCAGTGGAAATCAACACGAGTACATGCAACATACTTTTTAAATCAGGTTTGTTCTGGTACTAAATAACTTCTTCGTTTGAACTGATTACAAAATAATAAATTATAATCAGTCCATCAGTTCCAAAAAGTTAATTGCTACAAATCTATGAATATAAAAATTACCCTACATAAAAAAAGATTACTTACTGCCAAGGTATATATAAAATTCAACACATAAAGACAAATAAGTCAAGCAGAAAAATTGCACTCGTACAAAAATTAACTTTCTTGCTTGTATGATGCTTCTATTTCGATTCAGGCCTGTTGCATAGAGAATATCAAACATTAATGGTTAGTATACAAATTATGTAGTTATATAAATATTTTGATTTTTAACATGCTCAAGCTTCGGCAAACAGAACCACGACCAAGTCATTTGAAAGAGTAGCTATTTGTTTCTTATTTTATTTTTAAGTTTGAAAAATTAATAAATATGAGAGACCAGCATGTTTATCACTTTCTTTAATATTCCCTGCATGATCTTTCGTAAGAAAATCTTTACATTTATTTCTAAATTTAAATAAAAATGTTCCAATTTGTTTGTAATTTGATTAGATTTAAAAACGTAGAATGTAAGAAAATATTAGTACCCAATTATTTATGTATTTCAGTTTCTAATATAATTCTAATCAAAGCTGCTTCTATTCATACTATTTTGTTATGGTTATTACATCCTTTCATCAAATAATAATTTTTGGTTAGGCCTTTTGTATATACTAATATTATAAAGAGATCAAATTGGTTTGTTTGTTTGTTTGTTTGTATTTAGGGGGCAATCTCTGAAACTAATGAACAGAGTGAAAAAAATAGTTTTACTAATAAAAAGCTACACTATTCCTGAGTAACATATCGAAGGCTATAATTCATTTCGATAAAACATTTTTTTATTTCACTATTTGTAAATTGTGCCGTTTTTAGACATTCGCGCCACCTATATTTTTTTTTCTTTATTAAATATTACTTCTTTCCACAATTTACAACCTTTCTATCATTTATCCTTACCTACATTTCCCAAATAGTTATCCTTTTCTCCGCCAGATGTCGACTCTGTACGGTATTACTTCTTATCGTACATAACTGAACGTTGTAATCTGACAACCCATCAGCTGTTCTTTATCTATTGAGTTAAAATTCGCTTTGTCATAAGGGTTGCTAGAAGGTCGGCCATTAGACCGTTACGAACGAAAGTTTAAGACGCTGCCAAGTGGTAGTGATGTTATTAAACTTTAAATAATTTAATCGCGATTAACGACGGTGTGTCGCTGAACAACATGAATTACTTCTAAACCTTTGTTTTCCGGATACCAGGTAGGAATGTTTTTAGCTTTACCTTGATAATTATAAAATATTTACTTGTAAAACTTAATAAGGTTATTTCCACTTTTGGTTTATATACAACTTCCTAACTCATTTTGTTCAATTTATTAGAGAAACCTACGTATTTCATTTTTTTTACTACAGCCTAAATTTTAAATGTAAATCTTACAGCCTACAAAAACTATAAAGCCGATATCATGTTGGTTATTGCTAAAGCCTAAACATATTTCCACAAACAAGCCTAAATTGCGCTGTATTAATTAACTATAACTGTGTAATTTTTCTACAGTGTAACCAATATTGAAAACTTTTAATAAGCTATAAGCATAATATTACTGATATGTAACTAAACGTTAACATTTTTTTTATGTTACCATGTGGCTTGCCTAACATGTAGAGACAGTCTTATGCAACATTACACATGTTATATTAACCATCACAATCTAAGTAGCAATTTGCCATCTTGTGCTACAAATTTTAATAAAACAGCCAACTCAAAGAACTATCATTTTATGCTTATTTAAATAGCTGCAAGTTTTCTAAAAAGGAAATTGTTATTTATGTTATACAGTTATACTGGTCCAACTCCAGGGAATGTTATAATACAATGGCATAACCTGCAACAGCTACGCTTGGAAAAGGCCTACTTTCCAACTGAACTTAAAAAAAAAATTAAACAAATATTTCTACAGTGCTTTAATTAAAAAGACAGAACTTAATTTAAAATGTGAACGATCTGCAGTTGTTCTTTTTCTTTTATGTTAACTGTTAAATAGGCTGTATTTTGAAACTAATTTTGTATATGTGTACTATTTAGGATATGTTAGTATTTAATAATTTGGGAGGAGCAAGCTAGCACATTTTGGAACTTAGCCCTAAGGGCTACATATTAGAAATTTTACACCTTTTTTTTATATATAGAGAGACGTCTCATAATTAATTTTGTCTATTTATTCAATTATTTATAATTACCTTTTAGAGTTGGCCAACGACATATATATATATTTATTCTTAAAATAAATCCATGGTATTTCATGTTAAAACTTTGTAACTTGTAAATCTTTTTTTTGTATAAATTCTGTAATTATTATTAAAAGGGAGGGTTTTTGATTTTTATTTTCGGGGAGGGTTTTTAAATTCAATTTAATAAAATATATATGTTTTTCTTTTTTTAATCTCAAACTTTTTTTTGTATTAAGGGCATATTAATAACTTCTTTTATATTAAGGGCATGTAAACTTTTATTTTGGTTAATAAAACCAAAAATTATACCTATTTCTACAGTTTATTGAGCTAACCTCTAGGTATCCTGTGCATTGTAAGAGATAAGCTGAAATATTCCTACTTTTGGTGATATTTAAATTCTAAGGTAAGTTTTGAACAGTACCAATCTATGTGGCCCAGTATTGCTTCCGTTCCCTTAATTATTCTTTTTGTAAGATTGGTACAAAATTTAGTCTTAAAAAATCTCAAGTTAGGCCAAGACTGATCACCCAACACATTTATTTATATTTATTACCATAGCAACCAATTAAATAAAATAACAGATTAAACAGCTGTTTGCGCCAATATTTCCATTAACAGCTGATTTCAAATTCGAAGCAATTATTTGTATTTCTAACTCATAGGATAGGTTTTATTAAAGTGTAGACCTTAGCCTTGCTGGCTCTTTTAACCTTTATAAATATCCTTTCTCTTTTATAAGTATAATATACATAAATGATTTACAAATTTCTTAATGCACTCCTTTTACACTTCCCAATACAAACCATAGTAAATTGGACAAGAAAGTTTACAGATTCACGTTCCTAAGATAATATAAAAATGTATGCTTTAGCAACCTATGTACTAAAAATATTTGCAACTAAAAAACGCATTTGATTTTATTTTGTTTCAATTTAAAAGTGTTTTTTAAGATATAATACATTAACCCAATTTAACTCGTTTACCGTTTTCATAAGTTAAATTAAAAAATGTTATGGTAGTCAAACAAATAGGCTAATTACATTTCTACTGCAAAAATAAAAACGGCAAATTTCACGAAGGAGCAAATAATTATTAACTGTCGAAAACAATATATTCCAGACATTGAATGAAATACCTCCATATTGACTTGCGGCATCCGTGCTGAGTATTCCGCCAATCGTATTTTAGTTGGAGAATGGGATGCATTTAATTACAACATAGTTTGCATTCCTCGAAGTACCTACTTCAAATCAGAATCAATCGTGATTCACCCCAATAAAATAAAAGTTTTATTGAAATCGTGGGCACTTTAAGGTGAATTCGTTGTGTGCATTAATTTATTCTGAAGGAATGTAACAGATGTTGTACACTGTGTTGAACTTATAGTAATTAGCTAATGTAAAGCACTAATCATTTTGCAAACTAACAGAATTGATCTTTCATTAAAGTTAAAAGCAAAGGTCTTGCTGTAATTGGTTGGTGGTAATGTTGTAATGGTGTAAGTTTATATGTTACAAGGTTTCAACAAACTATTTGAGAAATTGGTCCACGAACGGTCTGAATAGCTGTTTGGGTACGAAATATATTTGTATAATTTGTTTGCGCCAGCCTCCAGCCCTGGCTGACGGGCTTATTCGTTCCGCTTAACATCTAACGTGTTCCGCTCAGTGTTAATTACACGCCGAGTTATAGCTTATGTATTATTAGCGAATTTCCATAGGAAAAAATATGAGCTATTGCAGTGACCCTTATGGTAAGACCTAAGTTCGGGAGTATGAGCACTGATCATGGTCTCCAAAACACGTTTTGAGGTGTCATTAAAAATCACATATATATATATATAGGCCTATGTACATATTTATATGTATACTAGCTGACCCGTACGGCGTTGCCCGTGGTTGTTGGTATTTTCAGTCTTTTTGACGTAATTGTAATTCTTTTTAAGTGTTCGTTGAATACCTGTGCGTATCCTACTGTGTTCATGAAAAAAAGTCTACGCTATTTAGGAAAGCACTGAAAATTGTATTCCTGTAAACTACTATCTAACACGAAAAAGCTTTAAATATATCGTTTTAATTTATAGCTTTTACTAAGTTTGACTTGCAATTTCATTGACAATGTTTCGAGCACCTTAGAGGAAGCTACGAACCAAATTTCATTCCAATTCGTTCTTTTAGGGATTTTTAGTAACTTTGACCCCCCTCCCTAAACCACCCTAAAATTTCGAATTTCTTTTAACCCTTTCTTAGCGAGGGTTTAAATTAGCTGGGGGTCGTAGAAAAGATATTTGAATCACTTTGCAACTTTGCAACATCCGCGTTAATTTAGGATGTAACAAACTGGTTCAAATAGAGTTTGTAATTTTAAATGTATATGCCTAATTAGTATAAGATAATTAGTATGAGATATATATTTTTTAGTGTTTAAATATACAATATACAGTATATATCATAATAAAGCTACGAATGTGATATTTTAATGGCATTTAGTTTAATTCAGATGGTTTGTTTAGTTTTCAATAAAATATGTTTAAACTCATGTATGTTTATGGTTATACATGGTGTTAAATAATTTGTTTGTTATTATTATTATTGATAGCGAAAATATGTTTTGAAAAGTATTAAAAACTTCATAGTTATGATATATTTTATATAAACAATATTTTAAGCAGCATATCTCTAAGTAGGCCTATATAGATATTTAATAACCAATGATTGAGTTGAATTATAATTCTGTACCGAAATCATTTTTATTTGTGTTTGTTTATAGTTTTTCAATCTAACCTTAAAAAGCTGTTGGTTTTGAAGAGTATTAAAGTGATTATAAATTTGCTAAGTAATTTTGCTATGGTAATACATGTAAACAAACATAAGCTTTTTATACGAACAGCTGTTTTTGTGAGCTATGGTTTTGAGTTCATACAGTAAAGGCTGTTGAGTTTTTCCAAATTTGAAACTTTTTCGGGAAACTTTTCAAACTTTTCTTTACGTATAAACCTTCTATGAACTACTACAAACATTTTAAGACCAAAAATAGCCAAATCGGTCCAGCCGTTCTCGAGTTTTAGCGAGACTAACGAACAGCAATTCATTTATATATATATAGATGTGTTCGCACTCTAGCGGCCGGATTTTAAGTCCGATTTGGTCAAAATTTGGTACATATTATGTTGGTTGTCTAAGTTTCTCGGACGAGTTCGTTCACCAAAAAAATCCAACATCTGTTTTTTGACCGGAATTAACTATTTTTTGAGATTGTTCCTATGAGAGTGATTTTTTTAGAGTTTTTATAAAAATATAAATGTAGGCTGTTATTCTGCACTTTTAGTTTTTACGCGATCTTATCCCTCTCTTGGTTCCCCCAAAATCGATCAAAACGTAAAATACCATAAAAGTACCCGGTTCAAAACCGCGTGGTAGATTTTACCTTGGGGCATTTTCTCATCCGAGGCCGACGGGTAAGTGTTTACGCTACGAGCGAAGCGACGCCCATAACCCGAGGCCACAAGATGAGAATGTAACTAAGGAGTGCGTGAGTCGAAGCTGTAGGCTTAGGCGCCAACAAAATCTACTAATATATTTTGTACAAAGAGGCAGCTATTCAGCACCGTCGTGAGTAGACCTACTTCCAAAACTGTTGGTTGAAACCCTAAAACATAGGCCTATAAACTTAATTTTGGAAATTTGCTCAACTCACGTCAGCGGTTCAGCTGCATTGTCGAATTATTATTGTGCACGTATATTTGTGTATAGTTATGTTGACTGTATATTTATTTTAAAGTATTAACGACCTTAATAGAGCGAGAATCTGATGACAGAACAAACTTCCGAAACAGACAACGCCGCTAGAAGATACGAACAAAAGAAGGAAAACAATGGACAGAGGACAGAGTTATCAGCTAAGATTTAGAGTGGAAAGAAGGGCCAATCAGCAAACGCACAATCAGCGGTAAAAACAGTATGCTGAAACTAATTAATGAAAACAATGTATTTAATTAGTTTAAAATGAAAATAGAAAAGTAAATTAAACTGGAAAACTAACAGGAAGATTAAGGAAAACGTCTGGAGAAGAATAGTCCCGGAAAATAAGGAAATTTGGAACAAGGAAACATAGTGTAAGTTACGAAAGGTTGGTAACAGAAATAGTGAGAAATAGCCCTCTATAAACGCTAGACACGATTTCTTG
Organism: Philaenus spumarius; assembly: GCA_018207615.1. Lineage (NCBI taxonomy): Eukaryota > Metazoa > Arthropoda > Insecta > Hemiptera > Aphrophoridae > Philaenus > Philaenus spumarius. Next base: position 122,625 of record JAGFPH010000417.1, on the reverse strand, counting down.
CGAGCTTATTAACATTTTATTGAGCTTATTACGATATTTGGAGCTTCTTCGATTATTAACTTCTTATAGATTTTTAAAGTGACGTACTCGTTATACTGCTTTCGTGGAAATTTTACTACGTAATATAAAAGTATTCACTACAATTAGATACAGTTTACTAGTGAAAGAAGTTAAGATGGTTTTCAACGTTCAATATTAGCCATAACAATATTGAACATAAGAGGACTTTAATAAAGTATCAAATCGACTTCATTATTGGAACTTCAGGATATCAACTAGCGAGCGTACGGACATGAAATACTAACGACGCTGGAACCGAACAGGCGAACCCCGAACTTCAAGAAGACATCTATAATCATCAGACACCTGTAATTCTTCAAAAGTACAGCTTTAACAGGGCAACTTAATTTTTTATTTATCAGTATAAACAATTTATTTTTCACTTACCTATTGTTTGCATATTCCATCACAATATTTCCTAGTATTTCGCAGTGTTTATGAAAATATCCGAAGCATAAATAAAATTATTTACAAAGTCAGTTAAAC